>JAUBWS010070433.1:0-13936 GCA_032270445.1 Darlingtonia californica
CCTGATATTACTTTAAAAACATTTTGATTTGAAAGATCAGACGTTGTACTTCCGTTCACACAAGAAAAGGGAATTTCTACTTTTCCATGGTTTTTCCCGTGGAACCACCTTAATGGAATAAATTTTCTTGGGAAGAAAATTTTGCAATTCCGCGAATGAAAATTATCAAAGCTTTTTAAAATTTCGCAAATGGGAAGAAGTTTGTTGACGTAACCTTAGACATGAGCTAAAAAATTGCATTTCGCGAGAATATGATTACGCGAATCGCCGAGATATGATTTGAACAGGAATATAGCATTTCGGGAATTTGGGAAAACGTCGGGGAAACGCGAAATTTTATTCCCACAAAAATTTGTTCCTTTAAGGTAATTGATAACGACACACGTCATCGTCATTAGCGTTGTTGCAACGTCAATGATAAATTGACACAAGTCAACCAAACCTCAAGGAGGCGGTCTTGTTGGCCTCCTGATAAGCCGACGCTGTGTCCAAAACGCGTCGTTCAAATGATCATACCATTCCATCTCATCAAATTTATTTTCTAAATTTACAATATCAAAATCGGGTTAACCACAATTTTTGGAGCTCTTAGGTCCTAGGTACAGGACCGTAAAATATTTTAAAATCCTATGACAAATATGGCACTTAAGTGGCCAAAAAACATTAAACGTCTGCGGAGGAGAGAGAATATGAATACTGAATATCATTTAAAGGTGTGATTTGCACTTAGCCACAGGTATTTTCCTACTTCTCGCTAGATCCACGGACGGTCGGTGAACAATTTTACCATCAATTAACATCACGAGGTGCATTTGTTTTATCGGTTTAAGTGTTTAAAAGCATTTGGGAGTTGCTTGTTATCTTGCCTTAAGTTAAATTTCGAGAAACCAGTACTAAGGAAGCTGGTTCTTCGTAATATGACATTGTAATGCAAATGTAGTTCTACGTCATCAAGGACTTCAAACGATTGAGGTTGGTTCTTTTATCCCTCGGACGCACTAGCTGCTTTAGTTTCAAACACCTAAACGACTTCGTAAGATTAACAGTATAAGTTGTCACTTCACCAAAGGCCGGTTAGAACGCACAACTATCCTTATTTGAAACTTACCAGGGATTTCTTTTTCGGTGTATCGTAATTCACCTTGTGTTTCGTCGTATCTTTCATTTCTGAAATCTGGAATGAAACGAAAATTTTATTTTAATTTTGACTAGTGGTTATAATTTCTCAAATAGTTCTGAATTGAAAAAATTTGAATTCTTGACATCAAAAAACAATTATTTGGATGGACATGACGAAAATGATGTTTTAAACACATGAGTATGGAAAATGACTTGAATCTATAATATTTTAAAACTACACAACTTTTTAATCGGGCAAAGTTTTTTCGTCCATTACAAAATTTTCGTCATATCATCCGTGAAATGTTGGCACTTATTCCACCTTTTTTCCGTCTTGTATAGTAAGGTACTTACGTGTTGCAGAAACAGAACAGGCGACAAAAAGAAATACGGCGATAAGTGGTAGAAGTGACTTCATCTTGATTAATTTCCGCTTGACTCGATCGATTTTCACAGATACTGCGTACTGTTCAAAACCAGCTAGCTTCTTTTTTGAATGATGTGATCATTTGTCAAGAAACGCGTCTTTTTATACTACTTGGATAAGTGTGTTTGCGTGGTTAATATTTGGCATCCAGTGAACTAAGATGACGTCATTTCAACGTTTTTTGAAGGTCGTGACAGCGAATGACTGTATGATAAAACGTGCACTAAGTCGGTTCGGCAAACTCCGCCTTTGCTTATTAGATTTCTTGGATTTTTAATCTGACACTAAATTTAATGATTAGTCCTTTTGAAACTAATTGCTTTTTATAAGTTATCAGATTAATAGTAGATATGCAATGAAGATGACAACTTATATTGCATAATTTCTATGCTAAATCTTTTCGAAACAGAATGCTTTTATTATATAGGACAGTAACGTCATGGCTAATATCCCTTAAGCTTATGATAAGTGATCAGACAAATTCAAATGAATCGAAAACCTAATTGAAAATACAGATGTCTACATTGAAACAACGAAACCGGAAAATTATGAACGCGTGAGCTAGTAGTTGGTAGGCACTGAGTTTAGAACATATGACAAACCCGTCACGAAGGTTTCAGTAGTGACAATTTTCACTGCTACAAGCTCCCTGCATATATATATATATTTTTTCTTTATTACAAGTTTTAAACATACACAGATACAAAAGAACGAGAAAAAAAAACACACCGACTAACATTGAATAGGTCTCCAATCCCGCTAGACACACTAGGCGATATCGCCATGACTAGAAACCAAGATAAAAGAATATATTAGTATGCACAGCTAATACTAGTTACAAAGAAATAAAATAAAGATACAAAAAGGAAGAGTTTTTTCATTGGAGAAACAGACGTTCACTAAAACGGTTGGTTTGAAGAATAAAGTTAACGACAAAATTAAGTATTTCACAGTTTGTATTGTCTGCGAAATCCGGATTGCCGTACAGAAGAAGCCTCACATAAAGACAGAATTTAGCAAAATTGGAAAAATATCAGATGTCGGAAAGTTTTCAAGTAGGTCTTGTCTCTCATTGGAAAAGGTAGAGCAGTGCAATAGGTAATGTGCTGTGGTCTTAATTGAATTGGATTGGCAAGCACAAAAGGGGTTCACTGTGTCTAAGAATCCATGTCTAAATTTATGTTCTCGTAGGTGACTAAAATCAACCCTTAGCCGAGTGAGCAGAGCTAAACCATGTTGGTTAATTACCTTGACCGTCAGGGCAGGTTTTGGACGCAAATATTCAAGAATAGCACGTTTGAAACTAGAAATTGATGGTAAAGATCTTATACGACTATCCAGGTTGTTCCATTGCGAAAGTCAGTAAGGAAAAAAAGAATTTCGGTAATGCTTTGTATAGAGAGATTGATTAAAGCTATATTCTGAGGAGGCAAATAATTGCGCAAATATAGAGGTGCATACCTATTTACGATTTTGTAGAAAAAAAGCCGTCTACTAAAGCGCCTGTCGGCTAAACTTTCGAGTCAAAGTTCATATACTATAACTTTTCTCCAAATGTCCCTCAAAAACAGCCTGGTTTAACTAAACAGGCGTTGTACTGGATTGACTCGAGCTTTTATGCAAATGAAGCGTTTCCTGGATAGTCGTAAATGATATCACCGTAATCAAGGTGAGGTCTAACAAAGGCTTTGAAGATTACGACAAGAGTGTCTCTCGGCAAACATTTTCGACGCCTGTTGATGAAACCAATGCCTTTGTTAGCTTTCTAAACCTTTTCACTAAGATGATGATCGAAGATAAGCTTGTTGTCAAGGACAATGCCTAAATTATTATGAGATACGGAATTAGAGATGGCCATGTTATTAAATGATATCACGGGAGCGTTCGCTCGGGCGTTACCTCTGGAAAAGTAGACTTCGACTGCCTGTTTCGAGGGATTGAAAGACATCTTCCAATGATAAGCCCACTCACTAACTTTTCCAAAGTCTCTGTTAAGCTCAAGTGAACTTTGAGCGTCATCGAGTACAATTGAAAATAAAGATGTATCATCAGCATAAATCTTTGTTTTGGAATCAAGCTCACTTTATGAAAATTAAGAAAAATAACGGTCCCAAAATTGAACCCTGGAGAACACCTGCCTCCACATATCGCTATTCAGAAACTTGGCCGTTTAAAACAACTCTCTGGAATCTACCATTAAGAAAATTCCTTAATCAAGAAAGTAATTGACCGGTTATAACGAAAGACTTTAACTTATAAATCAAACCCTCGTGCCAAACACAGTCAAAAGCTTTAGATATATCTAAAAAGACACCACGAGTTGGCATGCGTTATGGATAACAACTGAGATGTACAGGAATCACCCTTTCTGAAACCTGATTGACAAAGAGATTCAAAATAATTGTACAGTGTATCATAAATACACTTTTCATAAAGCTTACTAAACACTGGCAAGAGAGACACTGGTCTATAATTTTAGACAACACTTTTATCCCCCCTTTTTTGTGGATAGGAACTATGTTGCATTTTTTCCAATCGCTGGGAAAATTTCCGGATTCTATACTGAATTTAAAGATGGTGATAAGTGGCTTTACCAAGGATTCACCACAAATCTTTATCATACGAATGGAAATATTGTCCCAACCATGAGCTTTACTGACGTCTAACGCATTAATATAGGCTAAAAGTTTTGCCTCGTCAAACTCTATCGCCCGGAGACGCTGATCTTTGAGACTGTTCTCAAGGGGCAACACACTCCCTGTTCTTAAAAGGGAACACTGTTTGGCAAAGAACGCGTTGAAGATGTTAGCTTTGTCAGAAACATCTGTCACAATATTGTTTCTGTCATCTCGAATAGGGGTAACCTTTGGAATTTTCCGCTTGTGCAAAAGTTGGTTAAGAATAAACCAGTATTTCTTGGGACTAATGTTTGAGCAAATTAAGGTATTTCCAAGTTTAGTAGAGTGCCTATCTTTGACATTCTTAATCACTGACTTACATCTAGCAGTTATGTTACGATGGGATTGATAATCGGAAACATTCCGGCCGTTTTTGACATAGCGTCTGTAAATTTTGGCCTTTTCTAAGATCATTCTTTTAATCTCAGGTGTCATCCATAACGCATCTTTATTTCTGATGGAAATGACTTTGTTAGGCACTAAATTTGAAAGTATGCTAAGTATACATTCGGTAAGAAAAGATACCCGGTCATTGACACTTAATCGAGGGTCGGCCTTGGGAAAATCCAAAATTCTATGCTGATAAGCAGGTGGGAAGGAGATCTTGAAGTTGACTTTAGTGGTGGTGACACAGATGATATAATGAGGGTAAAACCCCGGATTCCATGACAAAGGTTCTTGCTGAAGAAACATGAGATCATACACAATAAAGAATTTGGAAGAATATGAGTAGGCTCATCAATGACTTGATGTAAGTTGTATTAGGCAGTGAGGTTCTTAATATCTACCCCCTTTAACATTGGTAATATCACTTACCCACCAGTCAGAATTCCTAGCATTAAAATTGCCTAGATAAAATGAGACAGTAGGAGTCGTTGATATTTTTGATAGTTTCCTCCAACTTTTATGTTAACAGGGTGAATTGGTCTGAATTTTGACTCGGAGAACGATAAATCAAACATAAAGCAAACTGTTTCCGCCAGCTTTGATTTCACAAACGAAACATTCATCTAGGGATGTTAACTCAGATCTTCTGACTAGAGGCAAGTGATCTTTAACGTTTATACAAACCCCTCCTCTTCTAGAATTTGATGGGTGATCACAGTGGAGGAGATTATAGCCCTCTATTGCTAATCTTGGATCATCATCTCAGATCGCAGAACTCAGAAAGGTTTCGCTCACACAAAAAATATCAAAGTTATGAGTGTTCAAGAAAGCTGAAATTTGCGAAATTTTCGCGAAGTCATCAACCCAGACACGAATAAACAAGGTAGTTCTACCATCTCTCGTCCCTGGGTTGAGCTCAATGTCCCCCGAAAGCATCAGGATGCTAAAGTTGAAAATAATGTAAAAATATTGAAATGCAATGAGTTTTGTGTTCGAGAAGTATAGAAACGCATGGCTTAACTTATGAAAAGTTCGAAATAAAAATGAAAACAATGGATATGCATATGTTTCGAGTAAGGCAGGAACCTCATTGATAATACTTCAAAGAGAAGTGAAAAGTTATCCTGGGTAAATAACCGTAAATAAATGAGACGGGAAAAGGGTTCTTGTTGTGTGTCGTTTATATAGAAATGCACCCCTCCACATACGTTTCTCATGATTTTGAGAGGTAAAGGGAATAAAAGCCAATCCGAAAAATCTCATTTTATCAAATTCTAAAAGATAGAATAAGGATAAAACAATTCAATATGTAAATGCTAATAATTTGACGTCAAATGAACGGTTGGAATGACAAGAATAATGCTATAACGCATGTAGATAATAGCGCTCCGATACGACTACGTCACACTGTTGTGTATGTCCGCAAATCGATCCCAGGAGTCTTTGCAATACAATAGAATATGTCAATTTTGTATTTGAATTTGTCCGCATTTCGATCCCACAATCCTTTACTTCAGTCTATATATAGATTCGCATCCGTACGCTATTGTGAAGGTGTTTCTTCCCACAATTGGTATTTTGAACATTTTTAATGACACTCGACAATAGAAACTATCACATTTCGCTCCTGCAGTCCAATGTTTCTATTGCTGAAAGGAGTGATAATCGGAATGTTTTTTTGATAAAAGAAGGTCTTTTTATAAAGCAACTGAAACCTTTACTTAATAATCACAGTTTGATGGCCTCTAAAGAATTACAACTTTTTTAGCTTTATATTGCAATTTTTCTTGCTTGTTGTATTATTGCTCTGTTGATGACTTAGACTAGAGTCGAAATATTAGCATTTACATATTGAATTGTTTTATCCTTGTTTTGGCTTTTAGATAAAATGAAATTTTTCGGATTGGCTTTTATTCTCTTCTACTTCCAGCAGTCATATAGTTAAAAAGTTTGACAGGTAAAGAAATTAATTACTGTTGGCTTTATGTCCCCTTTTCCCATAGACCGTCACAAATTATAAATAAATAAACATTACTCTTTCTCCTAGCGATTACTCTCGGATATAAGAAGACGAATAATTCAAAAAATTACATTACCAAGCTTCATTTTGTCTTAGAACAAGGGACAGAAAATTTAGAATTACAATCGGTTATAAATCAATCATGCATCATACTATAAATAATTTTACATTCGCGTATTGTTGAATATATAGATTGGGATGGTTATTACAATAAATTTTTGAATAAGCGCCCAGTGCTTATTTGAAATTTCAATTTTTAAGGGGTGGTTATTTAAGACGGGTGGTTATGCGAGTTGGTGGGCTTATTTATGAAAATAAGGTTTCGTTTCTTAAGTCTTTTGCTACATATACAGAATGACTTTGTTTATAATAGCTTATTTATTATATACTAATTTACAGATATATATATAGATATATAAAAAAAATAATTGTCTCTAAAAGCCGTTTCGAATGCCTCAACTTATCTTTACATTTCTCTTCGCCCCAGATAAGAATTCGTTTCCAGTTTCTTAAATATTCAAGCTGTGGTCTTATAAATTTTTTTTTTTTTAAACAGTTCAAATAAGCGACCCTTTTTCCTGATTTTACATCCGTATAACCTTCTGGGAGTGCTTGTTTGAGAATCGGGTACTTCTATAAAACATCCGTCTAAAAAGTAGCACTTATTCCAAAGGCGCGGTATTTCGGGATTGGGTGAATTTTCGATCATTTACAGTATGGGCTGTGATATAAGAAGAGACTTTGCTGATTTGAACAACGGATCATTTTTCTTTGTAAATGATTATTCAAACTTATTAAATACTTCAATATACAAAAACACAAATTTTAATGATACAATAAAATAAATAAAATACGTAAAATACAAAAACAATAAAAAAATTAATCTAAATTACATCAAAAAAATACATTTTTGCGGGAAGAAAATTTTGCGATTCCGCAAATGAAAATTACTAAAGCCTATTAAAGTTTCACGAATGGGAAAAATGTTTTTGACTTAACCTTAGACATGAGCTAAAAAGTGTATTTCCTGGGAACTTAATTACGGAGATAGGATTTGAGCAGGTATATAGCATTTCATGATTTTAACCAAACCTATAAGCCCCCGGAAGGCGACTTTTTAACAATGGTTTAGCATCACCATACCTTTCAAGTGGCCGCAATTTAGCATCGAATGTTTCGTCATTCAAATCTTCATACTCCTCCATATCATTAAATTTATTTTCTAAAAATTCAAAAAAAACAAGATACTCTCAATCGGGTTAACCACTTCTATGTTGGGAATTTTCAACATTTAGGGAATTTCTGGAGATTTAGGTCACTCACCCAAGGGTGCTGTAAAAATATTTAAAATTCTATGACAAATAAGTATTTCATCAGCACTTAAGTGGTTAAGAAAACATTGAACATCTGTGGTTTCAAAATTGTTGCCACAGAATCTGTCGTAAAAAGTCCGAAATCCAAAAGGATTTTATAGTTGTTTGTTATCTTGCCTTATGTTAAATTTCAATGAAACAATATCAAAGAAGCCGTTATGTCCGTAATATTACATTGTCATGCAAATTTAGTTTTACATCATCAGGGGTTTGAATCCATTGAGTTTGGTTCTTCTGCCCCTCAGACGCATTAGCCGCTTTGGTTTGAAATACCTAAACCTCAACATTAATGACTTCATGATGACCTGTGAGATTAACAATAAACCTCAGATGTACTAAAGACCGGTTAGAGCGCATAGCCATCGGTGCAACGTTTTAACCACTGATCCACGGCTGTTTATTTGAAACTTACCCGGGGTTTCTTTGTCGGTGTATCGTAATTCGTCTTGCGTTTCGTCGTATCTTTCATTTCTGAAATCTGGAATGAAATGAAAATTCTATTTAAATTTAAAAAACTTTCTGATATGACTATTGTTTGTAATTTCTTAATAGTTCTGAATTGAGAAAATTTTGAATTCTTGGCATCAACACAAACTTAATTTGGATTGACATGATGAAACTGATGTTTGAAACACATGATTATAAAAAAGTACGTGAATCAATAAAATTTCGAAACCACACTAAAGTTTTTTCGTCCGTCCGTGAATCTTTGGAACTTTTTCCATTTTTTTTCGTCTTGTAAAGTAAGGTACTTACGACTTGCAGAAACAGAACAGGCGACAAAGAGAAATAATGCGATAAGTGGTAGAATTGAATTCATTTTGATTAATCTCCCCTTTATTTGATCCATTTTCACAGATACTTTGCACCGTTTCAAAACCAGCTAGCTTCTGTTTTGACTGATTTGACGATTTGTCAACAAAATTGTCTTTTTATACTACTTGGAGAAGATTGTAAACGTGGTTAATATTTCGCATGCAGTGAATCCAGATGACGTCATTTTAACATTTTTTGAAGGTTGTGACATCGAATGACTGTTGAAGAAACGTGAATTATGTCGACTCAGCAAATTTCACCTTTACTTATTAAATTTCTTGGATTTATAATATGATGACGTCATTAAATTTATGGTGATTAGTTTAAACCAATTGCTTTCTACTTATATTGCACTGGTTTCATTTTAATGTTTCAAGTCCTTTTGAAACAGAATGACTTCACAATATAGTCATGGTTGATATCCCTTAAGCTTATGATAAGTGATCAGATAAATTCAAATGAATTGAATACCTTTTGAAAATATAGCTGTCCTTATTGAAGCAACGAAACCAGAAAATTATGAATGCTTCACTTAGTGGTTGGTAGGCGCTGACAAACCATGACAAAACCGTCACAAAGGTTTCAGTAGTGAAATTTCTTTTCACTGTTGCATGCTCCTGCATATGTTCCCAGTAAGGCAGTATCCTTATTGATATGACTTTAAAGAGAACTGAAAAGGCTAACAATAGCGTATCTAGGGTAGGTCACGCAACGCAGGAGGAGTGGTTTTAAAGTTGTTAAATGTCATGATTTTCTTTTGCATCAACCTTTTGACATAATGACTTTTTAACGACTTTAATAGTCTGGATGCCATATCTAATTTTACCTCTTCCAACAATCTCAGAAGGAAAACCTCTTTTCCGAGATTGAGAATCGATTGCAGGGAATAAGACGGGATCTCATCTACGACATTAATATTATTTTTCTCACCTCTTATAAGCACGACCTTTCTTTGGCTACGTCACGGGCTATCCTGGGTAAATAGTCGTAGATAAATATGACGGGAAAAGAGATCATGGACATGGACATACTCCACCCGCTGGCAAAATCACTAAAAATGTCTGCGGAGGAGGTCATTTCTATTTAAGCGATACGCAAATTGCAAGTTTTTTTTAACTTGTTCACTACGAGAGCATGTTTGACGCAGCGCGGAAAAACTTATAAAATAGGTCTTACTGGTTATCGCGCTAGCAGATGACTTTTCACTAACACGCGAACGTTGGTGGATCATTCATGCTGTCCTGGTTCAAGTTGGTCGCCCTTTTTAGCGCAGCGTGTGCATCTCCTTATAGAAAAACACCCTGACACCTCGTAGCCACATGTATTGAAAGTATCACTATAAAGTTGAATATTTGTGTGATCACTATTCGAAAATTTTATCTTTGAAATAAATTTGTATTCAAAAAGTTGAGATTTCAAAGTTTATATACAATAAAAAGAAAAAAATAAGAAAGCCGATAAACAATGATCTCGGCTGATATTTGAGCTCGGCTTGCTGACACGAGAAAAACATACATAACATTTACACGTGGTATGTAATTTATAGCACTTCCAAGTCACTATATTTCACAGTGTGTCTTAAATTGGAAGCACTTTCAAACGGAATTAATGATGTTCATTTGTTCTTTTACAATATACTCTATTATACATTGTGTTTACTGAAATTTTTCTTTTCACTAACAAATTTAAATAAAACTATATAACTGCGGATATTACAAAGCACCGTAAAGCACAATATTTATACATGTAATACGCTTGTGTAAAATATGTGAAAATAAAATAAAAATTCTAAGATAACACATACAAATACAGGGTTATCAAAAAAAAGTGTAGTGAAAAAGTAAAATTGTTTTATGAAATAACGAAAAGGTTAAATCTTTTAGTTTTGGCAGCATTTTTTGGTAGAATTAATAAGACAATGGAGTTTTTTTCTAATTTCAAATGAAATGCCAAAATGTTCTTAAATATGTTTACAGAGCGCGCCAAAATGACCAAAATTCAGGAAAATACCCATGTAACGTCACAACTTTACATTATTCTTTTAGTATTGACTTAGTTAGTAGGTGTTCAAAATTTGAGGCCAATATCATTACTGGTTCAAAAGTTATGAACAAGTGTCAAAATGACAATTACCCACTATGACGTCGTAAAAACACCTTTAACTAACGTCAGCAACTAAATATTTTGCCAAAATATTCCCAACTAAATTTTGTTAACGTTAACATTTCGTTGAATTAACGTAACTAGTCAAAAAGTTATTAAAAAAAGTTCTACCCGCCCCACCCCCCCCCCCCCCAAATCCGGAATAGGGTTAAAGTCATTAAATGAACGCTGGCTGTAAATGACCGTGTATGAAAAACCGTTCACTGGTCCTAGCCAATGTTTTATGATTTTCAATTTTCAAATATTACTAGCCTGTACCAGACTCTACATATGTAGAACACCCGTGGGAAATTCATATCTATTTGATACTTCTACATACTAAAATGATTTTGGGACACAAGAGATGTTACTACGTCAATGATAACGTCAAAAGTCATCAACACTTCGAGGCCTGGCCCATCGTAATGGGTGGCAGCCATCGTCGCCTTATGTTTTAGCATCACCATATCTTCCAGATGGCCGTAGTTTAGCATCAAATGTTTTGTCATTCAAATAATCATACTCCTCCATCTCATCAGATTCATTTTCTAAAATTAAAAAAATCAAGACACTTTCAAAAATTGGGTTCACCACTTCTGTTCCAGGAATCTTCAACATTTCGGGAATCTTAGGGAATCTATTTCTTGACCAGGCACCGCTCCCTGGTGCATGGGTCGCGGAACTCCTAGGTCACTATTGAGGGGTCTAGGACTGTAAAAAATTTAAAATCCCATGACAATTATTTCTGTCATTGGCATTAAATTAATTGAGAAGACATTAAACATCTGTGGAAAAGAGAGATTATGAACACCGAATATCATTAAAAGTGTGATTTGCACTCAACCACATGTTATTTTCTACTACTTGCTAGATCCAGGGACGGTTGGTGAAAGATTTTATTAATTACCATCGCGAGGTGGTTTAAGTAAATTAACTAATCGAGTAATACTATTGATAATTCTTTCAATATCTCATTATAAGTATCAAAGTGGTTACAACATAATCTGTCGTTAAAACGAAGCAAGTATGTATTTAAAAACATCAGGTTATTGCCTGTTATCTTGCCTTATGTTAAATTTCGAGAAAACAATATCAACGAAGCCGATTGTTCGTAAATATGACCTTGTAATGGAAATGTAGTTCTACGTCATCAGGGACTTCAATCGATTGTAATTGGTTCTTCTACTCCTCGGACGCACTAGCCGCTATGGTTTGAAACACCTTAACCTCAACATTAACGACCTCGTGATGACCTGTGAGCGTATAAGTGGCCACTTCACCACAGATGTCCCAAAGGTCGGTTAGAACTCACAACCATCGGTTCAACGTTTTAACCAATGAACCACAGCTCCTTATTTGAAACTTACCAGGGATTTCTTCTTCGGTGTATCGTGATTCGTCTTGTGAGTCGTCGTATCTTTCATTTCTGAAATCTGGAATGAAATGAAAATTGTTGTCAAATTGTAGAAACTTTTTGTTGTGACTAGTTGTTATAATTGATTCAATAATTCTGAATTGAGAAAGTTTTGAATTCTTGAAATCAACAAAAATTTAATTTGGATGAACATTACGAAATTGATGTTACAAACACATGATTACAAAATATTACGTGAATCTATAATATTTTGAAACTACACTATTTTTTAATCGGGCAAAGATTTTTCGTCCATTTCAAAATTTTTATCACATCACCCATGAAATTTTGGCACTCTTTCTGGCTTTTTTTTGTCATATATAATAAAGTACTAACGGCTTTCAGAAACAAAACATGCGAAAAAAAGAAATACTGCGATAAGTGGTAAAAGTGAATTCATCTTGATTAATTTCCCCTTGATTCGATCGATTTTCACAGATACTGCGTACCGTTTTGATTGATTTGATCATTTGTCATTAAACGCGTTTTTTATATTACTTGGAGAAGAGCGTTTGCGTGGTTAATATTTCGCATCCAGTGAACTGAGATGACGTCATTTTAACGTTTTTTGAAGATTGTAACAGCAAATGACTGTTGAAGGAACGTGCATTATATCGGCTGAGCAAACTCCACCTCCACTTATTGAAATTATGATGATTAGACCTTTTGAAACTAATTGCTTTTTATAATTTATCAGATTAATGGTAGACATCCAGGATTAAAGATGTCAACTTTATATTGCATTAGTTTTATTTCAAGGTTTTGTGTCCTTTTGAAACAGAATGCCTGGAGTCAGAACTTATGACAAACCACCGTCACAAAGGTTTCAATAGTGATAATTTCTATTCACTGTTACAAGCTCCCTGCAAATGTTTCGAATAAGGTAGGATTCTCATTGATAATACTTCAAAGAGAAGTGAAAAGTTATCCTGGGTAAATAACCGTAAATAAAGGTGACGGGAAAAGGGTACATGTTGTGTGTCGTTTATATAGAAATGCACTCCTCCTCAGATGTTTTCATGATTTTGAGAGGTCAAAGAGAATAAAAGCCAATCCGAAAAATCTCATTTTATCAAATTCTAAAAGTTAGAATAAGGATAAAACAATTCAATATGTAAATTGTAATAATTCGACGTCAAATGAACGGTTGGAATGACAAGAATAGTGCTATAAGAACGCATATAGATAATTGTGAAGGTGTTTCTCACACAATTGGTATTTTGAACATTTTTAATGACACTCGATATCGACGATAGAAACTGTCACATTTCGCTCGTGCAGTCCAATGTTTCTATTATAGGAGTGATAAATCGGAATGTCTTTTTGACAAAAGAAGGTCTTTGTATAAAGCAATTGAAACCTTCACTTAATTATCACGGTTTGATGGCCTCTTAGGAATTACAACTTTTTTAGCTTTATATTGCAATTTTTCTTGCTTGTTGTATTATTGCTCTGTTGATGACTTAGACTACATGTCATTAGCAATAGCATAGAAAACTTTTAGTTTATCCTTTGTTTTGAGATGCGGTACTTTTGATAAATTCTCATGACATTTTCTAC
>JAUBWS010070477.1:0-10081 GCA_032270445.1 Darlingtonia californica
CCTTTTTCACCGCGACGTCAATTCTGATGACGTCAAACATGGTTCATAAATCTTAACAGTGAGGCTATTTGTAACCAGCTAAAACTTCTCGATGGGATGGTAAGGGAAGATATGATTTTTGTTACGACTTTTTGTTATTTGGTTTTTGGGCTTAGCTAGAGTTTGTAATAATTCTTTATATGACATCTCCGATCTTCTCTTTAATGGCTATGATTATAAACTCCAGAGAAAATATTCAGAGAATTTTCCCTGTGAGGAAATTTCAAAAAATAGGACTAAAGTTCCAAAAATTGGCCTAAACAGGTCCTACAAAGTAAGTGTTTTCGAGAAAGAAATACCGTTATTTTGGTGAAGTGAATACGTTGCTTAGTGATAATAGCCGTCTCTTAGTAAGGGACAACGCTCGCCAACTCAAGTTGGTTTTGATGAGATATGCAAGCGAAACAAGATACACTGACGAGATGACTAAAACCCGATTAAAAGCGACAAGAATGTAAAAGAAGCCAAAAAGTTTGCCATAGTGACAGATTAACCTGTAGTACCCAGTACCTCGTTGCTGTCAGTTGTATGGCTATCTTGGAACCTATTAAGAGACTAAAGAGACATATCACAGACTTATATCAAAGCTACTTCCGATAACTGGGATATTCAATAAGTGGTACATCTTCCTTTATATACTATGTTATATATATTAAATGTTTTCCTTATCTTTCTGTGCTACACTTATCGCAAGTATTTTGTAGAATACTATTGATAAGTGAAGAATAATGTTGTGCCTATATGCCCGTTCGTTCGTGATGAAGACAAGTTTTCCACAAATTGATTCTAATTCATCCACCAAATGTTCACTCCTTCACCACTTAAAAAATATCTGCTATTTATATTAAAAAGTATGTAGATAATTAATCTTAACTGAGCAAGCATTAATTAACACTTTGAAATAGGATATTTAATGATATTACAACATTGAAGATTAAAAAAGAACGAAAAATTCACTAATGAGAATTGGGAAATCACGCACGTGACGTTAAATCGACGAACTTACAATTCTGTATCCAGAAAGATGTTGAAAGACCTACCAAAATTTTGCGTCATATATCCTAAGATTTAATAACGTGATAATTAAAAACAAATAGGTACAATTTTTCCCTGTTAGAAAACGTTAAGGAAATAGGATTATAAAGGAGATAGGATATTCTCCATTTTGTTTCAGCGTTTCAGCTGTCAAATTGCGACACTGTTTGAATAAATGTTCCTGGATTTATTTTATCTGGTTTACTTTTTCACTGACGCAAATATTCATACTTATATTACACGTGATTATTGACCTTTTCCTTTTTGTAATTAACACACTCTTCATAATTAAATGATTTACCTGTTTGAAATTTGAAGGAGAGATGGTCGATCGGATTACGTACAGTATTTTGCAACACGGAAATCGTCTATCTACTTTGGATTTTAAAAACTTTGTCGGCAAACGGATGATGAATTTTTAAGCAAGCGACAAAGGATTTCACCAAGGAATGATCTAGAAGACGGCATTTCCATCAACCAATTAGCGGCAAACATTAATCAAAATTTGACAAAGAATGAAATGTGACATATTTGCACTATTATTTCAATCCTTATGTACCATGGGACAATTTTAGAAAAATCTTTTTCCAAAATTTGATAAAATCACCACCCTTAAAGGGACTTAACTCAAATTTTCGTGATTTTGAGATCCTTAGTGGGACTTGGAAGGCTGAAAAAACACACCCTTACGGGCGGTACAGACCTATATGGCCCATAGATCTGCAAGATAGTTCAATTTATGGTAAATTACATTATGTATTTCAATGGCTTTATGTAGGGGCGTACCGTGAAAAATATAAGAGGAGGGGGGTTGGATTTAAGAATGAAAAGAGCAAAAATTTTGACTTTTGTTACTAGCTTGGAATCAAAGGAAGGAACTAAAACTCCGGATAAAGGCCTGTTTAGTATTAGTAATAGCATGACTTACAGGACAATTTGGGATAAATAGCACGATGCTCATTTTGACGTTTTTCAGATTCGCCCGAACAAAGTGAGGGTGATTTGAAAACGTCAAAATGAAACGAGGGTCTATACTAGAGTTCATGATAATCTTACTTCAATTTTTTTTCAAAAATGATTTTTTGTTAGGTTTAAATCTCGCGTACCCATATCACTTTATAGTCTACTTATGTGCTCTATCGTATCACCCTAAACAATAACATTTAACGCCCATCTATCTTGATTTTCTCTCCCAGGATGTATGAGGTTACTCCTGTCTGAGAGGTTAATGATGTGGCTCCATTTTTTTCAATCTACTCTTTTCCTAGTTTCAGAATTGCTCCACAATAATAGCGTCTTTTGTGGAAACCACAAGTCTTTCTCTTTGTGTTTATGGTCTTCTTGCCAGGTTTTCGTTTACTTTTGTGTAGCTTTACAGGATTGCAAAAATGATATATACTTAACTGACGAGACATAATAAGGCCGAAAAGCGTCCTGAGGACCTTAGCAAACCATGGCTCACGACTAGCTCCCGGGCTAGGTAAGTTCTGTGATTGAGCAGCACTTGTTTTCTCAAACTTAATATATATATACAATACATAGGTAAAAAAATAATCGTTTTTTTTCCCGATAAAAGTACTTAATGAAAACTATGCATGCACACAAGCAAGTACCTTTTTTAAAGCAAGAGAAAAAATATAAGCTGGAAATTTTTTTTTTTTAAGTACAAACCTACTCTTCACGTATATAAATAAAACATATCCCATCAAAAGATGTAAAAGAAAGATAAAAACGCGATTTTGATTTCATGAAATGTTTTTAAACTAAACTGGGTAAGTGAATTGGCGTCTTTACTTGTATTTTGATTCGTTCGTGTTATTTCAGTTGGAAAAGCTGATTTATAAGGGGGCGGATCCTGAAAAAGAATTATCATAACGGTTTTCAAAAATATTTCTTGGGTCAGATGTTATGACTAAAAGTTTGGACTACGAAAGGGCAAAAAATGTCAGCAAACAGCGTTTTTTATCACAAATCAGCCAAGAAAGACTTTTGAAACTTTTTTGGACGTCGGAAGATTCTTTGTTTTCTTTTTTCTCTTTTTTTTAATTTTTTCTTTAGTGGCCAATGTGCCACTCAGTATTATCTTTCTGAAGGGAAAAATATCTCTGAATTTTTACTAAGTAATTAGCTAAGTTTAAAATAAAAATTTTACTCGGTTCTTGCCAGTACAGCAAGACGCAAATTTACAGGAGGATAAAGCTAAAGGTCGTCTAAATAACAGTATCTATTCCTAATGACAATATTTAATGATATTTTAACAATTTTTACATACTTATCTTGTAATTACTTTAAAATCTGCATCGAATTCCAAATTTAATTGCTATCTCATAAAACTTTAATTTTTTGTAACAGACTGGTTAATTTACAAAGTATATTAATGATAAATAAAATACACGAATTTCACATTAATTCTTTACAAATAATATGTTCAATAAAAATTTAATAAACTGATAAACAAATAGTCTTGCATAGATTTAGATAATGCTAAAATTTAGTCATATATGTTGCACACTCTTTTTTTATAAGAATAAGATTTTTGCTCAGCTTCAGTATTCTTATTATTTTTTCGTTCAATTTGAGCCTTAATAAATCGTTCTTATCGGTTGCTTCTAAATTCTAAACAATCCCATTATTGCACTGTTAGTATTCGTTCTACCATAAATTACTGCTTTATCTTTACCGAGAGAAAGCTCTACCATTGATTATATTTTGAGAATGATATCTCAGGCAATTGGTATACCATCTAAATTGTTTCTAGTGCATAAAATTTTGTATTAAAATCTTTAATTTATTTAATTGGATCTATTTAACGTTGTTCTTATTGAATTTTCACTGAGCCTTGTTCTTAGTTTGTTCTTATCTTTAGGAAATTAACTAAACTAAGAAATTAATTTGTAATATTCCAGCACAATAATTTATTACTGAAAAATTGAAATAAGTGCATCTTTTAAAGCTTGCACCAATATAGAAAAATCATCACATTCTGAATTTTTTTAATTGGTATATAAATCGCAAAATATATATAATATATATAATTTTCATTTTTGTGAAATATTTGATAATTTTTGTGGGCTCTTCTTTTATCTAATAATTATACACAAAGTTTTTCACAATATTTCAAAACAAAATTAATATTCTAATGATAATACGCAAGGTTTCAAAATCCTTTCCAGAATATTGTTAAAAATGTTCATGAACCAAGTGTTTTTCTTTTCATAAAAATTTGTATTTGTCCTTATTTCTGTAACCGCTTAAGTGCCAATGACAAACATATTTGTCATGGGATTTTAAATGTTTTTACGGTCCTGGACCCCTGGGTACTGACCTAGGAGCTCCACTACCCATGCACCAGGGAGCTGTCCCCGGTCAAGAAATAGACTCCAATGATTCCCAAAATGTTAAAAAATTACTGGCAATAAAATTTGGTTATGAAAATTAGGTTAACAACAAATTTTTCTTTGTGAATTGAAATTCATTAAATCATTCATTAGACATTTTGGTTTCATTATCGAAAACTGAATGTAATTGACAGTTACTTTTTCAAATGGCAGTTTCTTAATGCTTAATGCTTAATCTCCAAAACAACATCCCATATCGCTTTATCTCTCTAATGTGGGGAGTAGCTTGCATTCGGATTCAATTCCACTTTTCAATCCACAACAATAATTTCTTGGAAAATGTCTAACTCATTTTCATTTTTCTCTGTGATATTCTCCAGAATATCTAGTTCTTGTGAATCTTTGATTTTAACAGCAATTTCTCCATTCAGTTTTATCAAACTTCCATCAATCCCCCCTGCAGAGGAGAGTTCAGAATTCGAAACTACGCTCCTTTTTTCTTCTTCAAGCAGCAAAGTTGATGGTGGTGATAACGGCGGAGTTTCGTCAACCTCTCCATCATTGCGTCTCATAGCTTTCGCACCATAATGAAGGATACCATTTTGAATGACTTCATATTGATCAAAGTCAGCATGCTCATCGTAACGGTAATAGGTTGGTGAGTTTGGTAAGGTTTCGTCTGAAAAGGAGACATTCTGCTCCCTTATACGCATACTAGTCTTTCGAACTTTCGCAGGATTTTGGTGGTCAAACGCTTCACCGTTGAGATCATCCAGGAAAAGAGAAATTTCGTCGTCCTCCTTGCTACTACATTGTGAGTTCATGCGTTTGTAAAAGCTCGGCCAACGTTTTTTATTTTTCGATGTGTGATGTTTGCTCGCTTTGTCTTTTTCGATCTCCTGTAGGAGTTCAACAATAGTTTTCGATTTCAGTTCTTCTTTCTCCGATACATTCGGCTTTTGCTGCGTTGGATCAGCTTTTGATTTTTGTTTGTCGGTATCAACAACAAGGGAGTGACCAAACTTACAGAAATTTCTTTTCGCTGCATTTTCAAGGGAATTAAAGGTCCATTCGTCGATTGTATCAAGGTTGATATCATCCTCACTCATACCATCAAATGGATCGTCCAGCTTGTCTTGAACTCCCTGCAAAGCACCGAAGACAGCGGCTACAAGAACAGCCATAAAATACGGACCCCATTTATTGGCACCTTGCTCTCTACTCAGTGATACAAAATAGGGGCATAGAATTATTGGAAGCAATAAAACTAGGACCTTGTTAAAAGACCGAATCGAACGCGGTGATCGATATTCACGGATAACTCGAAGACGCTCAAACGACAAACACAGGCCATTTAGCAAATGGTACGCTCTTGAAATAAGAGCTGGGTTTTGCGGAAGATCACTGTCACGAATTCTTTCAATGAGTTGACTTGTATCGCTGTAGTCTTCGTACATATACCGCGCAATGATGTTGCGGCGATCTTTACGACTTGTTAGCAGATATTCTCTCAAGTTGAACATGATGCTGTGTGTCTTTTTGCGTATAGAGCTCATCCACTCATCGCTTAAACCAGCACCTGTTTTCCATTCTCTCATGCAGAAGAACCATAACATTGACGAAGATTTAAAGTTTGCAAGATCATCCAAGACCTTCTCGCGGCGCTGAAAATCGGTGTTGATGGAGAACGCAAGCGGGAATACAATCGGGGAAACGAATAAGGATGCGGAAAATCCGTAATACAGATCGTATCGATCAAACAGGTAAACACTTCCGGCAGCAATTATCATTTGGATGATCACCATAAAATTGAAATTCTCCACAAAACTTTTCAAAATAGCGAAGTGAAACGTGTAGACCAAACAGCCGTAGTAGGACTTATTAAGACCGGAGTCCATCTTTAGTATACGTTTCCGGCTCCATTCCCGGATGGCTTCTCTTCCATCATCTTCAAGATTCCAATTCAAGTAGTCATTAGCATCCCTCATACTAGGGTTGCTGATACCATTCTTCCTCTTCTTGCCGCGTTTCCGCTGTATTCTGCGAAGAGGGAAAGTGTAGGAGGTTACAAACATGTTAGCAGACTTGCAAAAATGAAACAGATATCTATTTAGGATTCTTAAACTTTTTTCTGTGTCATTTAAAATTCTCTGATCTCAATGTTCGATATCTTTAGAGATTTCAAAATAAAATTTCCAATTTAAAAAAAAAACAATAAAAGTTAAGAAAATATTTCAGGAAATCTAGGGTAATGTTTTCAAAGCAAGTAGAAAAATGTTAACCGGGGGTACTTGATAAAACAATTTAATACAGTTTTGAGTTCAAATGCAAATATTGAAACATCCGGTTTAATCTTTTTTTTCGTTGGATAAATTATTGTTATATACTTTTTATAAAAACTTGACAGGGTGAAATTGAAAAATATCATCAGGAGGATAATAATTTTACAGTAAAAAAATAATTTGTCTTTTATATAAACATGTCAATATTCTTAAATAGCTTAGACAATCTTACTATTTGGGATAAAATAGAAGCTATTATTACATAATAACTGGTTATTATTTTTCTAATAGCAAAACCAGTTTGTTCTTTTGTTTCCGTTTTGAGTGAATAGAATCCAGGAAAACAAAATATTTTCAATTTTTTCAAAATAACTTGAAGTAGGAGGAGCAAAATTTCACCAAAATAAGAAGAACTAGATTACCTGAAGTTTTAACAATTTCATTAATCAAAACGTACATCTTATGAAACTTTTCATGAAATGAGTCCCTTTCAAGACTTATCAACCATCAATTTGTAATGAAATTCTTAAATGCAGTGCAAATGCAATGTCAACTTAATGCTACACTAAAAGTGATTTTTACAGAAAACGGTTTTTTCGACATCAATCTAGGATTTCCCTAGTTTATATCCTGAAAACAAGTATTTTTAAGCAAATTTATTAAAGATGTTCATTAATCTGACGCAATCTTTCTAAAACCTAAGGACCATACGCGTATGTTGTGTCAGTAAGGGTCTGAATTTTAACCCTTTCCGAGTGGATTTAAAAAATCACGAAATTTTGTGTTCCAGTCCCTTCAAGACATTCCTATCTCCGTAACCCATCGGAAATTCAAAACTCATTGGGTTGACTTTTAAACATTATTAAACAAATTTCACTGGGGTTAGAGTTAAATTCAAAAAGCTACTTGGGCATGAAAATTTAACTTTTCACTGAGGCTTTGCTTCTTCTAAAAACAAACTTGAGTTTTGAGTATTATCAAAGGAGCAGGGTAAGTTATTGATAATGAGAATTTGAAGTGGGGTGCTCCGATTGTGCAAAATATTACCGGGGTAAATTTGTTTCATCAGATTAAATCTCTCCTAGCAGTGGAATAATTGAACACATCTTTTTTAATACTGGGTTACAGAATTTTTCACTGGGGCAAAAATTAAGGCCATTTTTAGGCAGTTTTTTGATTGGGGAAATTACTGGGGTGGATCTGCAGACCTGAAGATTTATACTTTTATGGGAAACCGTTATTTATCGTTTGCGGAAAAGACGGAACCTAAAATCGTTTACGTAAATTTTGTTTGCGGTAACGGTACAGTGATGATGGCTACCATAACGAAAAACTTTCTGATTTTGAAGTAAATCATTGTTTCATTAGATTTTTCGTAGCAAAGCATTGACAAAAACATTGAAATAATCTTCAGGTATTTTGTTAAAAGAACAACATAAACTAATTTTGTTGATTACTAGAAAACTATTTAAGGGAAACGATTTGTCGTTACCGTCATTTTCATTTTGCGTAACAGTAACAATAACGATCGTTTCCGCTAAATTTCCAGACCTGATCTGATTGGGGCACTAGTGTAGGGTTGTTTTATGGGCCGCAATTTTAACAATTTAGATGAATTGTTTGAATTTTTTCAAAATTATGAAGAAAAATTTCAAAATAGTCCCACTTAAGGTCCCAAAAACCGTCTAAAATTGTCTTTGAGTTTTCGGGTGACTCAAACCTGTACCCCCGGGTAAATTGATTTTACTTACGTCTTTGCTTGTCTCAATATCGTCAAATATCCTGGAAATAAGAAAGATGGGTTGTCAACATGTTGAGGATTACCACAATCATTATTTGGTTTGGTGATCAATTTGAGTAATCTTTTTGATATTTGTGATGCCATTTCAAAATAATCTAGTTTCATGAATTTGTGAGTTTTTATCTAAAATTCAAATTCACCTATTTTGGTTTACAAAGGTTTCCAATGAACTATGCAGAAACTGAAGACTAAAGTTAACAAACTCAAGGCTATGAACAGTAGAGTTACCTTATCGGACAAAAAAATGTCGGACAATGCTTTTCGTCGGATAAAGCTGTCGTCATCTCCGAAAAATTTCGTCACTCTTGTCCGACAGTTTTTTGTCCGATAAGGTATATTTAAGGGTCAGCTTATGGTAAGAATAGATGATTGAGAAGCTCGCAATGGTTCATAAAATCCTGGGAAATTGTTTTACTATTTTTTCATGATAACTAATAAGTTTCTCAATTTTTTGGAGCCTAAAAAATTCAGTACTGAAAGTTTTTTAATTTTTCGAAGCTCCAGCCTCTAGTTTGTTATAAACAGGTTTCTTATAAAGAAAAACCTATGATATTTTCGAGATTTTCATGAACATTCCAAAACGTCAAGTAAAATACGATATAAGAAGTAAAACTATAGATTACTTGGTGATGGATTTTTTTATGTTGTCTCAAAATCAACCACAATGCACTAAAGGTACCGTGAGACAAAGAAGAACGTCAGTGTAATATGTACAGTTATATATAAATAACGTACCATTATTTTGTAATCTCAAACAATTTCAACAGTTTTATTTTTTCTTCTCCCTTCCCTTTGTTTTGTTTATAGTTTTTATTTTTCGGTTTATTTTTAACCTCCTCCTGTCCTACGTGAGAAAGTCTGAGGTTTACGTACTAGTAGTAGTAGTTGTTGAATTGTATATATATATCATTCACAGTTTCGCAAATCATTTTTCGTGTTTCCTTGCATTTTTACTTTTTTGCCATTTTTGTTGTACTTCAAAAAATTTTCAATCTACATTTCAGTTTCACGTTTTAAACATTTTCACGTTTTTTTTCCTAGTATGCGCAAACGATTATTTTAACGTCGTTACGCGTCTATTTTACGTCACCAACGTTGAATTAACTTTAAAACGACTTCTTGTTCGGCTAAATTATTCTCACCTTCAGGGTATTCGCAAAAACCAAAGAACCTAAAATTCTAACATTGTTCTTTAGCATTCATTTTACGTAACTGATATTGAAAAAGCATTGAAAGGACGTTATATGCAGAATGGTTTATAAACATCGTCCGGAGAAATTTGTAAGAAAACTTTAATTTTTCTTTTAAAGCTAGATTTCCACTTACTTGGATCAGGGTCTGTTCTTGAGTCTGGTACGTTCAGGTTTAAAATTGAACTCCATTCATCTGTACAGGTCGTATAAACATAAACAAACTTAGCTGCCACACGTGACAATACACCCATTTTTCATTGGCTTAAAAGTGATCCGAGCCTGCCTATCCAAAGAAAAGTTGAAAGTTTTTCAACTCTTTCCCACCTCGGATCGGATCCTTCCGGATCACAATATGAGTACATTCTACGCATGCACGGGCCAAAAACCCGATCA
>JAUBWS010070488.1:2015-13930 GCA_032270445.1 Darlingtonia californica
TTTGAAACACATTGTAACGACCGCCAGCCTTTTCAAAAAAAAGATGAATCAATTTTGTCAATGGCAGAAAATAATTTCCTATGTCAAAAATTTATGTTCCCGTTTTTCTATTTTTTATGAATTTTGAAAGCCCAATTTTAATAGTGAAATAATAATATGCAAATAAGAAACGACGTAACTAAATTGATAATTCAAGATATCTAGTCGACCGACAGTATTTTCGGCGATTGTAAGTAAGAAGTAAGCGCTTTCGCAGCTTCACCGAGGCTTATCTCTCTGATTCAGTCGCTTATGCTCCTTCTCCAGTCTAGACTAGATCAGGTTTCACAGGTGTGGAAACTTGAGAGTCGTGACCACCTCATCCTGTACAAGACAGTTTCGACAGGCCTACTAACCTGTCTACCCAATTCCCCTCACATGGCATGGGTTGAACCGGGTGAAGGTAGATTCACTTGCCAAACGAATCGCTGTGATTAAGACCCGTAATAGCCGGGCTCTACTAATTATGTTTCACCCTGTGATATAATTCAGTCTAATAACCTTCATAGCCGTAATGGCGGAAGTAAGCGGGCTGCAGATTCCACTGGAATTTCACACCGAGGTGTTTATCTTTCAGCATTGTTAATAAATAATATTGAAAAAAATGTTGAAAAAATCAAGAAAATCAAACTTTTCCTAAAAAGTAAATAGATCTCTGATTAGACAGATTAAATAAAATATTATGAAGATTGTTTGGTTAGTTTTGTTGTTATATATTGTTTATATATGTTTATATATTGTTTATATATTTTACGTTTCGAAAAAATCTCTCACTAAGTATGCATGCAGTATAAAAAACTTTTCCTTAAAATTAAATGATTTGGACTTTGAACCCGATTTGCTAGAAATTATGTCATAAAACTCGATTTTCTGGAAATGCTGCTAAATAAGTTAATGGATTATTTAGTTTGATACGGAAGGAAATGGATTCAGAGATTTTCAACCAAACATGGTAAACTTCATCACATAAAGTTCCTAATTTTGTTGCTTGTTAATAAAACACCTAAATATTGTAGTTATTGACTCAAATGGGCTGTAAATTTCACTTCTGTCCTTTTGTTTGAGGACTGTAGATTTAGAACCTTCTCTTTGAAAAATGCGTATACATGGTACTACCCTGTCAATTCGTGCTCTCTGTCAAATGATGACAATGGAACCAGTGTCAGTGCATTACATTATGCTTAAGTCTACATACAGTATGTGTATTTATTCAACACACAGTTTTTATAATAGTAACTACACTTCCCACCCATGATTAGTTAATAACATGTGACTGAGTCACATAATTTGGTAACGAGGTACTTACGAATAGTGAAAACCTTAGAGTTATTGATAATAAAAGGATGCAAAAAAGGGAAATCTACCGGAAACCTTTTTATTGACTAGATTATTGATTGTTGACATTTCCCAAGATTATTTACTATCAAGCTCCGCCTCGTTTTCATGCCAGTTTCTATGACAATAACATACAACGGTATACAGTGTGTCTCAAAAAAAGGCTACCCAAAATATTACTCACTATAGCGTTTGAAATAGTCTTTAAACCATATGAAAGAATAATAAATGTAATAAAATTTCAGTTAAAATCTTGTATAACTCCCAAGTATCAAAGATTTTAATGCGATTTTTGTATTTTTATATAGCCCTTGTCCTTCTCTTTCGTTTGGTATAAAAGTTACAATTTATTTTAAAAAACATTTCAATCGCTGTAGTGATTAATGTTTTAGGTAGCCTTTTTTTGAGACACACTGTATTGTTAAAACTGTCACAATAATTATCTTTAATTTCTTCATAGAGTTGTGTGAAGGGGGTTACTATACGTGGATGGGTCGGTGTTGATTTACGTTATAATTCATATGCTGCACATTCTTTAACAATTAAATTTGGAACGCAATGTAGCATAACAAAGCATACTGTTGCTGGAATCAACGGGCTAGCTGAGCTGCTCTGAATTGATGGCTATTTCTAGAAATCTTATTAATTGTTGACCTGTGGGAGGGAGGGTACCCTAGACTCAAAAACGATACCCATAGTGGGAATATGTTTTGACAATTTTTGTCAGTTTTAGAAGGATTTTGGAACCCTTAGTGGGATTCCCAAAATTTGTTAAAATCAGAACCATTAAAGGGACTGAACTCAAAATTTTGTGATTTTGTGACCATGACTTGGAAGAGTGAAAAAGATACCTTTATATGTGGCACATACCCGCCCCCTAGAATGTTGACCTACTCACCTCTATCAGGGAGAGGTTCCCGGTTATTAAAGCAAGTACTTATCCCAGATCATTAAAACTTAATTTCGACAATTTAAGAGTTCACAGCCTAAATTGCGACGTCCGTGAACGCGCATTGGAAATATACAACAGATAAAAACAAACAAAGGCTTTAAGCACATGACTGAAGTAGTTCAGCTGAAATGACATATATATTTTTGGTAAACAACCAGCAAAGGTCAGCGTGAATAATCGAGACAAATGTTTCTAGATGACTTTCTTTCAAATATATTTTTATAAGTCCTTCTTATTATTGTTAAGACTTAGCGAGAAATCATTTTTAAATCTTTTATGTTTTTTCAAATAACAATATAAAAACTTTCTAAAACATTCTCTATATCAGTAAAATAAAGTACTGTTTGAAAATAGAATCTAGTAGAGAAGCCTGACAAAATTTCGGACAAAATGATGCAAGATTGCATAAATGAAAATTTTTATTGATAAATCAGCACTTCCAGTACGTAGCCAAGGTGACGCAAAAACTCAACATGCATGTCAATTGTTTCAAGTGCTTTACTGTTGGAATGTTTAAACCGATATGAACAGGGTAGAATTTGGATCCATGCTTATTGGTGTCGCGCGTGACGTTATCAAATAAACCATTTTCTTGAAGATGTTTTGCAAGTGGATACAAGGGAGCATGGGTTTTAAATTCGAGTTTGTCCCCTCTCTTTTTCAAAATTTGAATTTGTAACTTCGTGACTCACCACAACAAAGTCTCCTTTTTCCCTTTGTTGTTTTCTTTGAAAGTTAATCAATATAAAAAGGCTTATCGTAGTTTAATTCTACCAAAAATAGCAAAGTCGCGAAAAGGTTCAGAAAATCTGATAATCTCTTCGACACAAACGATGACATAGATGACATAAATGACTGGTTTAGGTAAGCTCTGACGTTATAAATCCCCATTAGTCACAACACGTTTTAGAAACTGCTGACACCCACATTGCTATAGAACTGTTTTTTTTATTTCAATGAATTTATTTTTGTTCCTTCGGCGCACTTTCGTCACGTGACCGAACCTTTAATTAGCCGAATCGCTTAGCGATTCATCACAAGTCGATAGAATTTGTCCCTCCCTCCCACCCACAGAAGGTGGTTTAGAAATAACGAAATATGTTTAGGTTAATGTAAGATTGCCTGAACGCTTTGAATAATAGTAATGTTTGTAAAATATGTAGCTATATATGACACTACTGTACACTTTTCTAGACTGACTTTACTATAACGTGAAGAAAAACGAAGTGAAATAATAAACAAAGTTATTTTCGTTTGAGTTTACGAATTAGAAAATAATTGAACCATCATTACGCATTCAGACCATATTGACCAATTTTATTATCTAATGTATGGTCCACATACGAACGTTAAGTGGCATTCGGAAAGAGATGAAACTCAATTATATCCTTTCCTGTGCTGTAAAGAATTTTCTCGTTCCATCCTAGACTCGATTACTAGTCTATATTTTGGATGTTCTTAAAAACGAGGTTCCAATAAAAAATGTGTAGATCACCATGAACACGTAACACGTAACTTTAGGGAAATTCCCTGTTCAAAAAGATTTCGTGATTGATGGCATCGAAAAACAATTAAGTCGTTGTAATTGGTTGTCATGAGTCATGACACCTAAGCCTTCAATTACTATGAGAACAAAAATAATTGCAGTACTGTATGTCCCAGAAACGTTCGGCCCGTGTTTTAAATCAACTATAACTTTTCTTCTCTTGATCCAATCTTAGCGATTTTTATATCATTCGATAGCATTTTTCACAACTTTTCCAATGATGTGTAATATTAAATTATTTAGTCCAAAATTTTAGGAGTAAACAAGATTTCTTTATGTGGTTCCAATGATTGATTCCTTACTGGTTAATAAATGTAAGTTTTAACTAGCAATTAATCTTTTGTTTGAAGCCGTATTATCATAACTTTGTTTTGGTGTTACATGAACACGAAAGCTAATTTGAGTTTCACACTGAACATTGAATTGCTTTTTATGTGCTTGCAAGCCTCTGAAGAAATGATGATCATTGTTTGAGCAATTTCGTTTTATGACTTCTATTCAACAAAAGTGTTCTTAACTAATCATTATTAAGAAGATAATTGGATTTTTTCATGGTATAATGCCTGATTGTTCGCAAAAAAAAATTTTCTAGGCTAGATTATAGTTAATTTTGTATATCTACAACAGTATTAGTCAATTTTGGCCTCATAGAAACCACCATTTTTGAAATTTGGTAGCACTAATCCATTAGTCAGTTTCAACTTACGCGGGCATTGTCACAATAAAAGAACATTGTAGGTTTTGGTTGCTAATCATCTGACACGTACGAGGAACAAAATGATTCGCTATCGCAGTTTCGTTTGTACAGCCAAACTTCATATTTGCTATCAAGTGTGTGGGTCTGTAAACTGTTTAAATACAAATATTTAATAGGTATACTTGTATGGGGTAAACTGTTTTAGTTGGATGCGTGGCCTCAAACAGAATTTTAAAGAAACAGATTTCACACCAGCTACACAACATTTTAATCTTTTGTGTTTTTTGTTGTTGAAAGACAATCATTTATGTTAAGGTAAGGAAAAAAGGGGTAGAAATTTTGGTGAACATAGATTTATTGGAGATCCTTCAAAACTTCATTCACTAAGTGTTATTTTGTCCTTATATTTCACTTACCACTTAAGTAGCTTCATATGTTGACTCTTGACATAATCTCTTAGCTTTTGAAGGTAATGAAGTCTTACTCAAAAAAAGGTCAGAAATTTATGTTAACCATTGGAACATCCTTAAGTTTTTGAAAATGGTCAAATTTCTTTAACATTCCTTAAAGTTTGAACTTAAATATATGGACACTGGAAATCAAGAAACTAGCAAAGTTTGGTACGAGAAGAAAGCTCGTTTTATGCTCTTTCAGAAAATGTATAGGAACAGGGTGATTTTCATTTTCATTTAGGAGTTTAAGTCCTTCAAAAGCATAGAGGTATTATAACGTATATATAAATGTATTTCGTGCTTTAAGGGTGTCAACTTAAAATTCCAATTCAGCACGAAAGAATGTTTCCGAGAAATGGTACCTTCAGATAATTAATTTTGCGGGCACTAATTTTCACCGAGTCGATATGACGCTTTTTCATCATATTTACCTTATGTCATATTTGTTACAAAATCAATGTAATAGGTGTTTTCATTTTCTCAGAGTTGATAATAATTCTAAGCCCTATAACCTTAAGAGAATAAAATTTCGCGAGAATTAATGTTTCCTTTCCCTGAATGGCAATTTGCGAAATTTAGGTCTAGCAAATTTGTTTAGTTTTCGTGATTCGCGAAATTCATATTTTTTAAAAAGTAACCCACTTCCAAATCGTTGAAAGCTTTCCAGGCTCAGATATTTGGTATTTGAATGAGTAGGACGAGGACTCTGAGAAAGATTACGAATGGGAAGACAAAAATTCTTCTGGAATTTTTGATTAAATTTTCGACTACGTTTAATATTGTGTTTATCGAGCTTAAAGATAAGTCTTTTGTTTATAACTTTAAGTTTTTAACTGTCAAGAACATTTATTACAAAGAAATTTATTTTTTCGAAATTATATAAAGTTTGCCAATTCGCAAAACTAAATTCTCGCGAAATCTTTAAAATTTCTATTGGCAAAATCGTGAAACTTAATTTTATTCCTATAAGGTAGTTAATTTATTGGGTTTTAGCCATTAACACTTAATGTGAATTTCAAAATGTTTTTTTCCGGGTAGAACCTATTTAAAAATTTCAAGAATTTGCTTTCGGAAGCGAAATTTGCGTTGAGTGATAAATCAATGAATTCCCGTGAAATTTTAGAAAGGTCATTTTTGGATGTTTTCCGTCATAGTATACGACTGTGAATCGAACTGACCAGATTTCAGCATTTTCTAAATTTTCATCGTTCCTGAGTTCACTGTCACGCTGTTTTCAAAAATGACAAAAATTGCAACTTAAAACATTCCGTTTGTTGGAAGTTTAAACGACTTGGCTAATAAATGCTCTAAAATTGACATACCAATTGAGTATGCCAATCGACAGCAAATTTTGTAGAGATGCCAAAAATGGAATAAAACATAGAAAAGTGGGATGATCGAAAAACATAATAATAACATTGATATAGATGACGTGTCCGATAACATAACCTTAAAAAGTCAATTAAAAAACACTTTTAACACCGAGGAAAAACACGTACGGAAGAAGAATGTATAATAAGTGACACGGATGAAATTTGTATGTAAGAGTAATAACTTGAGTGATAGTAACAAAACGAATGCGGATGTGGTCAGTGGTCGAAAAGATGGCCAGGTATCCTAGCTAAGGAAAACCTTTCATAGTTAAAACTTGTCTTTGCTGGTACCGGTACAAATTTCAATAGAATAATTAGTAGTAAGGCAATCATATGTGTAGGTTCTTTTTGACAAAACTGTATTGCTCTCGATGATCACGGCTGGTTCGAAACGCAGATCCCAGGTTCTAGGTCCCAGGTTACAGGTCACAGGTTTCAGGTCTCAAGTTTCAGATATCATTTTTCAGAACAGATTTGAGATATAAATCAAACTTCTTGTTTAAATCAAAGTTGTTGTATTATGGAGATTAAAATTTCGTGTATATGGAGATATACAGTGTGGCCAAAAATATTCGGCCCATGTTTTAAAACAGCTATAACTGTTTGCAACCTTTCCAATGATGTAAAATCTAAAATATTTAGTCCAATATTTTAGGAGTAAATAAGTTTTCTTTCAAACATTACGGTAATTAACTGTTTAATGGTTAATCAAAATGAGATTAAACGAGCAATAAATATTTTGTTAAGGCCATATCATCATAATTTTATTCTGGTGTTACACAAACACGAAAATAAATCTTAGCTGCACAAAACGGTTATTTGTTCTTTAAGTTTGTTGACTTCTGATGAGCTTGATCACATTTTGATATGATTATTTTCTTTTACTACTTCCATTGAAAAGTTTCTTTATATAACCATTAAAAAGATAATGGATGTTTACATGATAAAGGCCCTATTCCCTCTAAATGATATTTTTCTAAAATTCAAACTTACATTTTTGAATCTTGAATTAAATCCTAATAAATGATATGAAAATCGCTAAAACCTGAGTAACCTATAAAAAGTATAATAGCTGGTCAAAGACACGGGCCGAATCTTTTCGGACACACTGTAGATGGGCATGCCCGTCAAGTTAAGCTATTTGGAGATAACATTAAAAAACAAACGATCATAACCAATCGTTTTATATCAAAATAACTTTTGTCTTAAGAAAATATATTAACATTAGATTAACAATAGCACCAATTTAATTATTTCATAAAAAATTAATTTTCGTGAGCACTAATTTTCGCAAGTTGAAAAAAATTGCATTTAACGAGCATTCATTTTCGCGACTTGACGAAAACGAAAAGTTTCGCGAGCATTTATTTTCACGAAAATAGAAACATATTTAAGAGAATTTTTCTGATTAAAGACGTATTTTTGTCATCGGAGTTTTCAAAATAATTTGCGAGCATTAATTTTCGCGTATTAGCGTCTTGAAAAAATTTTGCGAGCACTATTTTTTTGCGAATCAGGGCAAAATTCGCGAAAATCAAGAATCTAAAATTAATGCTTTTTAAGGTAATAAAATAAAATAAGGTATTAAAAAGATATAAAATGGATATGGACTTGACCATGTAAAAGCGATTTCATTGCTATTTTAGAATGACAATAAATTACTATTTAAAATATCTATTGGGGCAACCCGAGGCAACCAATTTCAAAAATCAAAAGTATCACCAAAAACGAGATCTTGGTATTTTTCCTAATCATCATAAGAATCTCTGTTTTAAAGGTCCTGTTCTATTTTTGGTTGGTTGATCCGCAATGTATTTAAAAAAGTACCTTAAGGAGGTCATTGCAATTTTGAAAAGTGGATGTGTTAAAATCACTAAAGAATCACTAAAAATCGGTAAATAGAATTTAAGAATATAAACTATATCGAAAGACAAAGTCGATAAATTTTAGTAGATTCGAATCAATGTTTTTAAAATACTTGTTTATAAAAACAAGATTTCTGCACCTTCAATGTTTTATTCCATAATTTTTTTAAAAAATGTTCTCCTATGCGCCAACTTTTTTTCCCAAATCAGTATATCAAAGGCGAGAAGAGTTGGGCTTAGAATTCTAAGCTACGGTGAAGTGCCCTAAGAATAATAATTTGACCCTCCTTTGATTTTGCACGGTACGCCTGCGAAATATGACACAATCAAACCTCTTTTTCAACACTTTTCCTAAGATTAGGGCCCCACAGGAAGTAACGTTTTTTGGAAACCCAACTTTTCTCTCTCCCCTACACGTTTTTATAAGAACAGTCAATTTCGAGTAAGTCTTCAAACGTTCTTTTGTTTTTTGGAATTTTAAGCTAAAAATGTTCTTAAATTGTTCTTAATTACAGCAAAAAACCGGCTGAAATCAATTTAGAAATTGTCTTAAGAAAATGTCAAATGTCCTTAACAGGTTTTAAACTTTTTGCCATTTGAAGCCTTACGTTCTTATCTGGTTTGTTCTTATAAAGAAAACAAACAAACAAAAAGAAAAAAAACGTGTATACCTCAAACAATGTACGAAATTTGAACATGTTCGAGAATCATTTTCAAAAGGCAAGCCTAAACAAGCTCATCAAAAAATTTCAAAAATGTCTATTAAATTTTGTTTACGTTTCAACCTTTTTAAATCTGATAACTCATCGTGATGTATATAAATCGATTTTAAAAAATCGAGTATAATAAATTATTGTTCTAGAACACCAAAGTTTATTTGCTGGAAATCTGCCACGTAATTCAAAACGTGCTTAAGTTACGTTATCACCATGTTTTCACGAGTAAATCATTTAAAACTTAATCAATGGAAAAGGCCTCGTCATGGAATCACGTGACAAAGTATCAATATATAAACTAGCATAGGCTGAAAGGTTTCACGTTTCAGATGTTTGGGTGAAGGGAATTGTTGTACGCGGATTGTCGATCAATTTTACAATTCACGTGCTGCATTTCCCTTGACAATTATCAGAAGATGTGTCGTTTCAACAATAATTGTGCATCATGAGAATAACCATTGCAATCAAATTCTAGCAGATTTTGGGTGAAGGGGATTGCATTACGTGGATTGTCAATCCATTTTACAATTCACGTGCTGCATTTCCCTTGACAATTATATACATTGAGGATATGTGTAGGCAGCCAAGATGGGCATCAAGAAGCAAACTTGTGTTGATCTAAGGATGTAAAGTAATCGTTCATTTTGAAGTAATTACAGACGGGTCCTTACCAGTCAATTACCAAGTATAAATACCTCCATGGCCCCACATAGATTTCTTCGTTTGAGTTTTATTTACAGGTCTTTTCATGTAGCCTTTCTCACTTGTTCATTAAAATGAATCGGTCAAGAAACTGGGGTTACAAGGGGGATTTTTATTGTTTGTCAAAAGTTTTAAGGCGGGCAAAAACTTACTTTTAGATTGACCATGGACATAGCAGATATATAAGGTATTTCAAACATTTAGAATCCTACCATGAGTAAGTAAAAAACATGATCCGTACCCCCTTGCCCCCTCCCTTCACCTTCGTGGATTATACTCTACAACCCGTCAAACTCCTTTTTATGCAAAAACTTTTTTTTTAATTTAAAAGCATTATCAAACCGAGCCTTCTCATTATAAACAAACTGTTGGTACTACGCTTTGAAGACATCCAGAAATATGTGACATACTATATTGTCAATTTACTGTTCTGAGAAAACTAGATTTCTGAGAAAAAAAGTTTTTTTCCTTTCCCTCATACTCTTCTAGAACTTTCCACTCAAACGTCATCAATCAAATATGTGTTGCTATGGCATATTTTTTTAATGAATCATATCTATAGAAAGAGTTCTATTAAAAATGTAAATAATGGAAAGGGTATTTCCCTTGATATAATTGAGCAATCAACACTTTTTCGATTAAAAAACAACACAAAAATAAGCTGATGTCGTGAAAAATCACAAGATGATTATATGATAATCAAATAAGGTGTATTAACGATCAGGTCATTGTTACCCTTTGTCACTCCCAAATACAATCATTTATGAATCATTATATTTTCCTAAAGCATACATATTTGGGCTTTTTGGGTGTTTAAAGTTTGATAACTAATCTAAATATGCATTCAAATTTAATGACTACAAACACTTATTCAGTAAATTTTTCAATTACTGAGTAGACAGTTTTTATGCAATGTCATAACCAAAATGGGAAAATATCAATTATGAAATGAAATCGCTGACTATCAAATAAACCAAAGAACGTGTCAAAATATTTACCAGATTTACCAATACAAATAAAAATATCGTGACTAGGATAAAGTGGTGTTTTAATCTTCTAAAAATATCTGGAGATTTTATTCTCATTTTATAAATGTTTTGAGGTCAAAGTAGTTAATTATATCATACCTTTCCTAGATAGCCGATATCTACTAGAAAGCATTCAATTAAAAACATGGCTAGGCAGTGGTCATTGTCGACTTCAACTATCCTATGTATACGCAAACAGTGATGGGAAAAAGGTAAAAGCTAATCGATGACAGATGATGACTCAAATTATATAGGAGGAAGTTGTGCATAAACGCATCCAAGATAAATAACCGAGTACGGAGTTTTTGTAGATAGCTCATATCAGGACAAACTCTATTAAAAAAAAGTTCAATGATTAAAAGTACCATCTGAGGAAAAAACTTAGATCTTCCTGTGACACAAGCATTTAAAGGTCAAGAATATGGCAGTAAATTTTTTTTTGATATTTCATAATTATAACTAGTGAACATAGGACTTATTCTTAAATAAAGGCCAACTTAATATATCCAACATTTCATCCATTATCTCTGTTATTGGGGGATTAAAGTGCAATCAAAACGTGAACATGATTTCAATAGATGAACACTGAAATAATGGACAAATTTTTGGATAATGACTTGCTGGATCGGTTTAAGTAAGTATTTCAAAATGAATCGAAAAATAATAAAATCTTGTCAATATGCATCATTTCATAACATTACTGGTTTTTCTTCACATTTAGTGTAAAAAACAACCATCGCAACTAGGACCAACAATAACTCCCAAAGATGTACAATAGAGTCACACTACCAAGACAAATGTCATATGTGTACCGGGAAATTCGTGTCCTTGAATTTTCGTGTCCTTCAGCTTCAAAAAGTTGTCTCCACCAAAAACGAAAGTGCTTTTAAGTTTCTGAACCTACTTATCTTACTTAACCTACCTGAGCCTACCTAACCTACTTAACCTACCTGAGCCTAATTTGAAAATAAAGACAAAAATATTCTCAAAATAATTAAAGTACATTTTCATGTTCTCTGAACCTAACCTAAAATATAATAAACTTAAATGAAATAATTTTTGAATTATACTTTCAGAGATGCAACCCCGGCTCGAACCCAATACTTCTCACCCAGTGGTTACTGCATTTTGGCTTCTTTAAACACGTTGAATAATAGAATCAAGGCTAGATATGATCTAACACAGACTATTATACATTATAAATAAACAG
>JAUBWS010070499.1:0-13930 GCA_032270445.1 Darlingtonia californica
AATCGGTCATCCGCGAAAGTTTATTCCCGCGAAATACAAAAATTTCGCGGTTGAGCTGATCCGCGAAACTTTCTGACCTTAAAGTATTACTCACTTTGGCCAGAAGTTTACCAATTACATCGCACTACATCGAAGGACGTAATAATGGTTATGAAGGACATTTTTGGCAGACACGGTATTTCGGAGGAAGTCGTTTCAGATAACTGGAGCAAATACAAGTCCACGTTATTCAAGAAATTCACAAGAGACTGGGGATTCAAACACACCACATCTAGTCCTAGGTATCCTCAATCCAATGGGCTAGCTGAATCAGCCGTCAAAGTAACCAAGACAATGATCAAGAAACAAATTCGTTCCAATCAGGATATCACGGAGGGCTTATTAATCATCCGCAACACACCGCTTCAATGTGGATACAGCCCTACCCAGCTATTGACACACCACTACCTGATACACAAATACCTAAACAACGCAACATCACTGCAGAAAAAATGAAACAAAAAGAACATTATGACAGTTCTAAAGCCAGAAGTCAACCTACCACATTTGTCAAAGGACAACGAATGTTACAAAAGAATGGTCCATTGAGGGTAAAATTTTACGGGAGATTGCCCCGCGTTCCTACAACATTTAAACATCAGACGGGACCATTCTGCGCAGAAATACAAGAGATATTCGAAAAATATACTCTTTAACATCAGCCCCAGAGCAAAACACAGTTGAAAATCAAGTGGAAGACACACCAAGCGAGAGTGACACCGAAACCATCACAACTGATAGCGACACAGACACCGAGACAATAACTGCAGACAGTGACTCAGACACTATACCCTACGGTGAAAGGGATAACAACACCAGTTCAAGAAGATGAATCAAATGTAAAATACACCTGATCTTGAAGAAGAATTCAACACAAGTATCCAACAGACATTTCTGATTTAAGAAATACTGTTTAAACTTTATGAGCTCAAGTTAGGACATTACAATCAATGATCAACCCAGTTGTTGGTGCAATGATTGTCTTGAAACATGATTATTTTTACATTAGGATAACTTTTATCTGATTTTGTTAATATTTTAGTAAAGGATGTATGTTATACTCGCATCTCCGCCATTTTACATTACATAATCTTTGTATATATATATATATATATATCGGTTCCTTAAAGATAGGTTAAGTTCAGGTCACAACACAACCCACTTAAACATTGATGATATAGCATGTGGAATTTTTAGCGAAGACTTAATTATGCTCATCTGGAGATGCACCCCCAGGTTTATAAGCTTAAATAGTCTCCAAAGCGAAGATCTTTTATTTAGTACATTTAGTTCTTTCAAAAAGTTTTTAAATCCTAAGATTGCAAGCCTATATAACCAAAACGTGAAAATATCCAATAAAAATCATTAGGGAAATTAGCCCATCATTGATTGGAGAAAAACTGGTTCATATTTCGTATCATTTTTAGAGATTTAGATATCTTTCAAACTGTTCCCTATATAAATTGTTTTAAGTACAAAGCAAAAATCATAATAAAAAATTCTTTTAAAAATACCACTCTAAAAAATTTCCTTCAATATATTTACATTAAAACAGAATGTGCGCAAAAAACATTTATAATACATAACACGATTTCCACTTTAAATGGATAACCTAGCTTTTCAAGGTGGCATATTCAGTCTAGTTTCAAATTTGTTAAAGAAGCAAGCGAGAGATTGTTTTCTTCGTAGGACATAGGTTTTTATCCATTTAAAGGGAGACAAAGAAAAAATTGCAATAATTCAATATTTTTTTCTTCAAATATTACCATTTTAATTGAAATTACTATTTATACATATATTTACTACTATACTATAAAAAGATTTTGACCCGAGATTTGCGGGTGTGTCCATTGTATATTTGTTTATAATCAGAATGTACTTTGTTTTTATAAGCACCACATTTGTTTTATTTTTAGTTCGAAACTACTTAGTTTATGTGATTCGAGCTAATGTCAAAATGTTTCATTTTGATGTTAAGGATGGATATCTTAGAAAAATTACTATCATTCATCTTTTTTTTCTTCGTTATAAGATGGTAAAACTGTATGGATTGTTTGATTCAGTAAGGTTCATTCAAATGTTCACCTATTTTTCTAACCAAACTCAGATCTAGCTAACTGGCAGCCTAAAGCCATTATAACCTTGTGTTGCTTATAATAAACGTCCATTCAGCTTCATTTTATGACTTCGGTTACCCATAAATCATATGCAAATACGTCTGTGCAAAAGTGCGAACAAACAAAAACATAAAACTTAAGTACAATACAAATTGTGTGAACGATAAGCTATTTCCTGGGAACACATAATTTATATGGGAAATAAGGTATTGAGGTTACTCCTTGAACGGAGAATATTAATTTTTCCTTATAGTGTCTATGAATTGATTCCTTGAAGTAAATTTACACGGGTAGAGCGTTCAAAGATTGCTCTATGAAATATTTTAACTAATTTTCTTTTTTCATTCGTATATTTGACCATACAAGATGATGTACTTTGGTCGCATAGGGCATATATTCTGCAGAACGCACTTCTTCCACCTCTTGTCAGATACACTACCGACTTCAGTTGCAATTCTCTTACATCCACATTCCATCAACTTTCTCACTCTTGATCCATGATTGAGCAATCATCATCAGTATCCAGTCCTTGTAGCGTCCTTGGACTATCGACACTGCTACTCATTGTGGTCGTCTCAGAACTCGTACCCGGTGGTGCTTTCAATAGTTCGTGTAGTGAGGATGTTTGTTGTGTAATTTTAGATTGCACGAATCTTTGCGTTTGACGTTGATGTTGCGGAGATAATTGTTGTTGTTGCTGCAGTTGCTGTTGGAAAAGTTGCTTTGTGAGCAAAAGTTGCGTGAGTTGTGGCGAAGATGTAGAAGTGAGATCTGGCTCCGGTAAGGTTGTTGAAAGATTTGATGCACGGAGAATCAGTTCTAATTCCTATAAATAAACATTGAAAAGTGATTTTGAGTCTTAAGAATACGATAACAAAAAAATACTCTTTCAGGAATATAAGTTTTAAAGGTACAGTAGACTCTATAACTCAATTTCCCATAATTCGAACTCTCCACAACTCGAACGATTTTTTTGTCCCCTTGAGCGTTCGAATTAAAGAAGTTTTTTTATCATTTACGATGATTTACTCAGAATAGCCTCTTTAGTTCTTTTTGAACAGCTATCAGTGAGGGTCCAGCCTTCCTGAAAACACCTAATAGAGGACCTCGTGGAATTAATGGTGAGGTAACTTAAAAACACCGTGCCGGCGTTGAACCCGAGACCTTCGAATTCTAATTACAGCGCCACCACGGATCCACAAGATCTATAAGATTATATCACCAAACGTGTGAAATCAATGCTTTGTTTTTGTACTTGGGCAAACTTCTTAACTTCGCTTGTTTCAAAGAAGGTGATTCGTAGGGAGTTCGTACCTGTACTCGCAACAATAATTTTTTATTAATATCTTCCAAACTGTGCGTACGATTTTCAACTACTTTCAATCGATCTCTGTCTTTTTTCAACCTCCTAATGTAGTCGACAGATGACTTCAAAATGGTACCTTTGTTTTGTTTCATGTCGCTAAAAGGAAAAAGAATAAAGCAATGATAAGAGTCAACAGAATACACCTTGTTCTAGGACAAATCGGCACTCACCGGATCTGAGTAAGTAAAAAGTCCGGATTCGTGCAAATGCGCAGTAGCAATTATCAACATTTTATAAACCAATCAGCGTGAGCTTTTGAGAACAATTAAGATCTATTGTTTTCGCTTCGCATTATATTTTCACCAATCACCGTTAAGTATTTTGTAAACATTGTTGTTCACAAAATACTTAACGGTGATTGGTGAAAATATAATGCGAAGCGACTGTGTTTATCGTAACCATCCTTCCAATTTACACGGAGCAATTATAGAACATGATGAAATAAAAATGCAACATTAAAAACGTCGTGTTTAATTATCAAAGTAATCTGCGATAAAATCTATTTCAAAATGAAAACGCAAAATTATCATAAATCGGAATAATGACTACGTATGTCCTTCTAATTCAAAAAATGTGTTTTTAAGATAACAAAGAAGACCAAAAATATCTTTCTGTGAAACGAAATGACGATCGACCAAATTAAAAAAATATTTTCCTCATGATAAAAACTATGATTTAAGGGGTATCCTTTAACTACTTGCCAATTTATTTTTAACCATTTCTGTATTTGAGTAGTAAAAGTAAAATCCGTTCAAAATATCGTATTATCTGATCCTATTACTACCTAAGATCTTTAATTTTCACGAATTTTGCGAATTTTACCTCGATTTGCGGAAATTAGTGATCGCGAAATTTCTTCAAGACCCTAATTCGCGGAAAATAATGCTGCTGAAGTTAAGAAGAAACAAACAAATCAATCTTTCGCCAAAATATTATTTCCAATCGAAAAAGTAACCGAAAGACAACATAAAGACAGCAAGGCCTATCCTATTACATCTCTTATAGCGAGTATTGATAACTACTTACTTGTCAATTCTTGGGACAAGAGTTCCAAGTTCTTTGATACGATCGTTAATATTGTAACGTCGCCTTCGCTCAACTGAAAACAAAAAATATGATAAGAAATGATTTTAGTGGATCATAAACATGTAAATCTACAGCTTTCACTCAATTGGAGCCTTAACTGAATCATAATAAAAAATCGACAAAATAAAAAAGACGCACGTTCGCACGTGGGCCGATCGCGTGCCGTTCAAAAAAAGAGATTTGCCTTAAGCGAGCGTACTCTGGCGTCGGTAAGAATATATTCCATCAGGTTTATCACTAAAAATATGGCTGAAAAAAGGTTCTGATTCACTAAAAGCGATAACATGGCTGAAAGGATGTAGCAATGACCGCAGTTTGAAAGTTCCCGAGCAAACATTCCATGTCTCTTGCGAAAACAGATATATAATATCAATGCGGACCAAGTTACTTCAATTAGCTGGAAGTGTTTAAATACAACGTGGACGTTGATAAGCGAAATTTTAGCGCCTAATAAATAATGAGGTATGAGTTTCTTCAATCACCCTCTTCTCACAAGGAGCCTCTTCTAGATGTTGAATTAATCTATCAATCATTTTAATGTTTAGAGTTTTTTTGGGTTGGATTGTTAAAAAAATTGACTTACTCATGTTGTGGTTATCTTTCTTCTGTCGTTCCTTGTTAAAATAATTATCCGGCTCTTCTAAAAATAAGAGGCGGAATACCGGATCAATTAAAAGATAAAAACATACAAAAACAATACGAGCGAAATAAAGTTTAATCATGCACGCTATTTTTGGAATTTAATTTACATAGTATGGAAGATTAAATGGAGTTTAGAATTTAGAATGTGTTGTACCATAAACGAATGCATCAAAATTTATGCGGGTGGGGTGCACCTAATCTACAATTAAAGATGGATTGACGACTTAATCTTTAAACTGACCTTGTTTGACGTTAGCCGGGCAAGATGACGAAACTGTTTGTTGATCAACCTATCAAGTAATGAAAATAAAAATAGTAGAAATATTAGATGGTGAATCCAATTTATTTTTATTTTTTACTCTTCATTTTTGAATTCCATTTGGACAAAATGAGCGACGATGACGTGGGATCATTTTTCAAAAATAGATCAAATTTGCGCTTCTCCCATATTTTGTCATCAAGGAATGTCAACATAACAAATTTTTCTCTCACCTCATTTTTCTGAATTTGATTGTTAACATATGTATCCAAAAGATTATTGTTGGTTGGTAACTGTAGGAAAACAACATTTTGTTTATTTTTCGACGCAGTATAGAGAACGACAAAAACCACCACTAGAATGGTGGTATAACACAGGAAGTGAACCAAACAAGTGCTTAAAGTGAAATTGTCGTGTAGAAAAAGCATACACGAGAATAGATTCACACACTATAAAAACTGAATTGATTTTTCATATCAAAGCTGAATGAACCATAACAATTTGGTTAATACGCTGAGCTACCTTAAAATAATTAATTGCATAATTGCGAGATCAATAATTCCGATTCTTGCCTAAAATCGTAATATTAAATGTCATAAAATTCAGAAAAGGGCCATCGAAGGCCAAGTTCGTGTAATTTTAGCACAAAATCAAGCGAGGTATGATGTCAAACCAGAAAAATTAATGTCCCAAAATCAATAATTCTTAACCTAAAATAAGGTCAACACTTTTGTGAAAGTTGTTGTTCACTGTCAATTCTGAAACTCCTGTAGTGTTTCCAGGAAGTCAGTCATTGATAACATTTCTGCAGAACTTAATCGCTTTTGGCAAGGCAAGAAAAAAATCCTTTATAATCAAATACAACATGCAGATTATTTGAGTATGAGAAAAAAATTGGCTAATTGATCTACTCAATACAAGAAAAAAACCATGCTATATCAAGCGATTTCTTCACCTCCCAAATTCATCGATAATTTTGATGCGCTTATTTAACTTCTACATCCTTATTATCGTTTGATTTTGAAATATGAAACAGTTTGTTAGCCCTATATTTTGATGCAATTAACATACCCTATCTTATCATTAGAACATACCATATAAACGTCATGCTGATATTAAAATGGCATTACATACAAAAACTGTACACACGAGTGCAAATAAATCACTTCTCTTATCACGGGTGGTCTTTCATCTTAGGTCGCGGTCAGGCACTGATTTAATACATCAGAATTTTATATACATGTTAAACCAACTCTTGAAATGCAATATTGCAATAAACCAAGAAAATATAAATCAAACAGCACTCTACAAGAAGAAAAATTTGGTAACTCGATCCGCATCAATAAGCAAGAAACAATAGGCTCCACTTACTGTTGCTGAGAACATGTTCAAGTCTTGCTCACTGTAAGAAGATATAGTAGTATTTAGTAATAAGAGACATCTTAATCCTTATGCAATGCCTGCTTTATAATTCAAAAGAAAATATTTGGAATTTTTTCAAAACTTTTCTTCCACCTTGTATCAATATTGAATTTTTTCAGACTTAACGAGCTTACATGCGCTATTTTTGTATTGGTATATTTTACAAAGTTCCATCAGCTAAAATGACTCGAAAGGGATAACAATTCCATTTCTGGATTACTTACCAAAAAAGATCCTCCCATAGGTCCTAATTGAAGAAAAAATTAAATTCATTAAATTTAGAATTAAAAATATTTATGTGCGTAACATGTAATATTTCCATGGAAGAGTAAAACAAAAATAAAATGAATATACAAATACCTCTCCACCACTAGCAACAGAACTTGCAGCATCTGGACTATTCGGTGACATAGGGGTTCCAAAGGAGTTCAAGAAACTCGGCGACGAGAAATCCGACGTAAAATTGAAGTTTTGCTGTAAAGCACTAGGCGCGGACACAGGCATATTTCCAGGTGAAAGATTGTTTGTGTTACTGTTGTTCTGTTCCAAATATTCACGTACTTGTCGCTTCCTCTGTTGCTTCAAGTAATAGCTGGTTGGATTCTGTAGTTTTGTCTCCACCTGTAAATTCAGCAAGATTTACTCACTAAAATATAGCCGTTGAGAATTATCTAGGTTTTTAATACCTGAGCTTGCCTATAAATAAACTGCAACAGCGTTTTCTTTATCTCTCAAAGATAACCGAGCACGTTGAGTTCAAACAGGAAAATAAAACAAATGCGGTGATAGCTGTCCTATTTTGTTTCGACATGCAAGCTGTAATAGGAGACGATTTTGCTTACACAAGTATGATTGTATGTATAAAAATATTTGATTTCTTGCAGTGGCATGCAAAAATTGGTACCGAATATGGATTCTCGGTATTCCAATACCATTGACAAAATAAACGAAAAGAAAAACACAAACAAAACACAAATCCACTAAATAGTAGTAGTTGTAACCTATATAAGAGGCAAGCCTCAACACACATGAAAATTTATCTAGGAAAAATGCCCACTAAGGATAATATTTTGAAAGAAAAACAACGCTCCATAAAAAGTTCGACATGATTTATAATCATATTCACACGAGTGTATAAGTATTCAGGAAATTGAAAGGTCTATGAATACAAGTGTAATTAAAGCATCTTTGCCAAATCACAGCAATTCTGTTTAAACATCTCTCTAGGGGAGCTTTATTGTAATGATACAGGATTATTATGCATATGACCTTCACATCATATGCAAAATTGAAAAAAAAATCAACGCTGGAAACTTCCACACTTTTAAAAACAAAAGCCTTCAATAAGCAATCAAATATACCTTCAAGACACTACTGGGGAGATTCATTGAGGGTAAGCTACCCCTGATTCCTTTGTTTTGCATCCCAGTATTTCTTTGTGTTTGAAAATTGACAGGATTGGAGTTTGGGAAGAATCTTTGAGGTGACATTTGCTGCTGTTGTTGTTGTTGTTGCTGTTGTTGATGTTGTTGTAACTGTTGCTGCTGCTGCTGCTGCATTTGTTGTTGCTGTTGCTGTGGTAACAAAAGTTGCTGGATGCCGTTCATCTGCTCTTTTCGTTCCATTTCAAGAGTTTGTTCGCGTTGCAGTTGCAACTTGAAGCTTGTTCTTGTCATACTGTCCATGTTTGTGTTGTGCATTGTATGTTGTTGTTCATCCGGGTCAGGCTTGATTTTGACATCTGGGTCCATCAAAAACGATGGATTCTCGCTAAAAAGATAAATGTGAATCTGAATTTAATTGAATATCAATACGAAACAATAAACTCAAACCACTCCAACATCTTCAAACAACTTACATCAACTCAAAATTTGTATCTTAACAAAATATGTAATTTTTGTCAGTTTCTAGACAGATTTTTGACATTAAAACATTTATTCAAAGTTTATACAAATAATTACAATGCAAACAACTAACTAAGATAAGGCCTTTTTTATTTTATCTTATTAACTCAGATAAAAGAATAAAAGGAGCCTTCTAAGAATCATATATAGCCAGTAGATAAATTTTGATAGAAGTTTTTCCAAAGATGCTTAAACATGAGCTGCTGTACATTTCACTTGTGGAAAGTCCTTTCTTTTACCGTGGTTCAGTGAAACATAACGGCTGAAGTTAATAAATACAACATTGATTTTACTTTTAAAAAGTTTTTGATTAGCCAAAATTTAATACATTTGCGTCGATAGGTGATAGCAAAAACGGAAAGAACATACGAAACGATGAGATTTCAAAATTATTCAGATTTTTGCAAATGTCAAATATTCTTTTCGAATTAAATATTCTACCAGATGTTATCTACACTTTAGAAATTGGAACACATGTAACATTTAATTGACATTGGTGATAAGCTGATGTCAGATCTCCAAGAAATTGAGAGGAATGTCACAAATTTTGTCCAAAAAGATGAAAAATTCTGTTACGAAAGCATACTTTATTTTAACATTAGTCAATCAAACAAGAACGAATTTTCAAATCTCGTAGTAAAAGGAGAGTTTAACCTTCGGTAAACGTCCATTTTATCAGCAACATTTTACGACTTTTTAGGATTAAAAGTCAAACTATAAGTTCGCCTACATAAATGAAACCAAAATTTTGCGAATGTTGTAAGATCCAAAAAAGGTTATCTATCCACTCTATTAACCGTATTTACGAAAATCAATCTTAATAATCTGTGCTTATACAAACATTATAACTTGACACCAGGTGAAATTATTATAACAAAATGAAATACCTAGGGACTGCTGCAATGTCAAAAACATCACTAGAAAGTCTCCGTAAAGAAATACACCCATCAAAATATCCTTACGCATCAAATTTATTATAAAATATTACAGATATACATTAAGACTGTTATGTGTCTAACTTTCATTCAATTTAATGTTTATTTATCAATTAACAGATTATTATCTGTATGCAAAATGGTAAAAGGGTATTACCAAATTATAAGGGAAAATTTATCTTACTTACGGAAAAGTCTGGTTAATGTTGTTCAATCTGTTTATTATCTAAGATATACATATTATATTAAAGTTAGTATCTTTTATTAATATATTTAATTACATGACATTAATGATAGTTAATGATTAACATTACAGCTTAAAATGGAAAATTTATACAACATAATTAAAAACAGGCTCTATTTTAGAAAATAAAGGCAGCGTCTGTTAACAGAAAAAAGGGCACTGAAAACCAAGCAGCACCCCCCCCCCCCCCTACGTAGGTGCCAGTTTCAAGAGTTTTAGATAAAATGAAATTTTTATTTGAGAAAAGTAAGAGGGGCAGCGTCATCTAAAAAAGGGACAGAAGAAGGCTCGTTTTTACAAGTTTAATTAGCAATATTTTATAAAACAACTTTGACTATCATTTAAGATGCAAAGACAATAATTAATCAGTTGTAAAAAGGTTTTTTTTATTACAGTAAGTCAGTCTTTTCTAAAGTTATCCAAAAAAGCTTACTACAACTTGATAGTTTCATCACGTATTTCATCTTTTTGAAATTCAAGCAGACTGATTTTTTTTTTACTATAAAGCACAAAAAATCAAATATATTCAAAACTCTCTAGCTAAACGAAGGACAAGAACGGATCACGACATCTGAAAACCAAGGAACAATGAAACTCAACTGAAATTCTTATTTCCCTTACATAGTTTCGATTCTAAGGATTCAAAATAAGTTAGTGGAACTTAAAATTGGAAAATTTACAAGCATTATACAGGGTTCATATACGCCACAGGTAAAATGAAACACATGGTGTGCAATTGTCTGCAACACTAATAGTGCATCCAAGGGGCAGACAAATGATCGATAGAAGTCCTTGATGACGTAAGTCTATTGATTTTTACATTACATTACATAATATTACATTACAACTGCAATAACCACTCAACAAAAGAAAGAACTATAAGAGATCTATCCAAGGCTACTATATACAAAACATTGATTAGTCGACATTCACTTGATAATTATACAGTGCTATTTAAATAAATCACATTTATCACAAGACTGGTTTTCACATAAATCCACATTGGTTTTCCCGAAATGCTAATACCTGAAAATTTAAAATTCTCTCCCCGACCTTGGTGGTACTTAACTAAGGCCAGTAAGCTGAATCCAGAAACCCAATAATTAGATCTGCCATTGCTTTAAATCTTAAAGTAATCCCTAGAAACCTTAAAAATAGTTATAGTTTATCAGAAACAGTGTTTTTTATAATCTCAGCCAAAAATCCATATAGTATAATAAAAACACTTTATTTAAAATTTATTTATTTATTTTGCAATTTTTCATACTTGATAATGTAACTCTGTTACGAAAAGCTTCGCGAAAAGCTTCGTGCAAAATAAATAAATAAATTTTACATAAAGTGTTTTTATTATTAGTATAATTAATGTTTTTTGGTTTAACAGCATTAGGGGACCATTTGTTATGTATGTTGGTTTACTAATACATAATATTAGTGTCTCTCCTGGAAACTACCAATTAGCTATCCAAAATTAACATCTGTCTCTATCTATAAAGCTCTGCTGTTGTGGTTTTTGAATGTCACAGTACACCATTTAATAAGGGGAATTCTGATTGAGACAAATGAATTTCGGCAATGTCATCAATGATAATTACCCAGACAGTTCTTTACCATTAGGCTACAGATCTAGTAACTTTGACCCAACAAATGTGGAGTGAAATTGAGCTTATAACTACCAGGTCCCAACATGATCGCATGTTTTCTATGGATCTGACCACTTATCAATGGTAATAAATTATCATATCACATATTCATACAACACATCAATTTGCATATGTATATTTGCACAATAAACTGTTCTTTTTTTGCATATGATATGACAAATATCTTTTATAGATCTGGTGAGTCCGTTCATAGTGTTTGTTTAAAGTATTATTCATAGCTATGAAATAAATCTGGTCTATGATTTAACCATTTTTCTTTAAAGGCACTCGAATCTGCATGAATAAACTTCAAAACATTCGTTAAGAACATATTTAAAGAAACCTGGTTTTTCAATACAGCTATACAAATTGCAAAAAATGGTATAAAAATCTATAGCTTCTTCGAAGAAATATTCCATTCTTGAATGGACAATTATTTGAAACCTTTTTAAGAGGCTACATCATATCCATGTTGGCAGGAAAAACATCAATTCAAATAAATGTTGTATAATAAGTTTTAGAAGGGTCACAATCAAAGAGAAGGGTTGACAGGGGGTTGAATCTTTAAAAAAAAAAAAACAGCACTTTTTCTGTAGAATAAGCATGTTAAGGGAGGGCAGAGGTATGGGACTCCTCAACATACAAGTATATGCCTGCACATAACACATTTATTGGCCCCTGCATATTTTGTCAGACAAACATCTAGATTTAGTTTAGCTTAGGAGCCATTTATAAACTGTATATGCTAAAAATGCCAATATTCAAATTAGCATCGAAGGCATTAAATACAAAGAATTTTTGTCAAACAATTTAAACTAGACACAAAATAAACACTGACAGCTTTCTTGTGCAGCAAACAAATTGTTCTACTGGATCAAAAACTTTCTGTTTATCACAATTATCACAACTATGAATGCAATCTGGAAATATTATTTCAATGACAATGCAGATAGCCAGGCCTGGACAGGAATGGCGTGCAATCTAACGCTCACATTATTTTGCCATCCGCATGCCAAATCTATTTCTTATTAACAGTTTTCTATATTGTATAGATCAAAATTTGATAGATCACATGCCTAAAAATTTCAAGTGTTAAATTTATGCGTGTGGTGGTTGCACACCACGCTTTTTCTTCCTGTCCAGGCCTGAAAACACTACTGGTTTATCAGACTGTTTTTTCTGCGCACCTTTACCACCGGGGGATACTAAAATATATACCAAACCTGTATGAAATTAATACTTCTGTACTTTTGGGATTATTCGATAGCACCACCTCCTAGTTTTGAAAAAAGTGTTATTTTAGTCCTATGATACTGAAATATTTTACATAGTGTGAAGAGGGGTCTTATCCTGTTTTTATACACCTATTTCTACATCCTCTTTTTTAGAAAAATACCCATCCCTGAGTTTCCAGACTTAAGTAATCTGATATTAAGATTCGCTTCTCGCTTCCACCGCACGCTTCGTTGTAAACACGGATTTTTGCCACAAAACCGCGTAGGAAAAGAAACATGGGTACAAATGTTTTGAATGTTTTGATCACCTGATGTTGGAAGCGGGGATTTATTTTTTGACATCAAAAGTACACAAACGATCAAATAATCCTTCTCTACTTTTGCTTCTTTTGAGCATTTTTATCCATTTTAACAATAAAAAAATAAAAAAATTTCGTTTAGGAAAAATCATTAAATGAAATAAATGAAATACATTTTTAACCAAAAGAATTGTTTACATAAACATAGCTAACTAAATGGAAAATAACTACAAACTTGAAAATGAAACAAAAACAAAACTTTTAGAACAAACAACATTTGAAATGCTTAACATGAAGCTCATAAATTCTAAGTATTTACTGCTAACAACTTCAGTTAACTTTACTTCCTGTTTGAAAAACTTTTTGATTGCGATTTGTGATATCTTCCATTTAAAGCTATCTCAACTTTTTAAAATCTCACTTTCATGACTTTAATTCAGATTTGCGAATTAACAAATCAGTCATTAGCTTTATTTTTTTTTACTATTGGAGAGGTGTAGCTTTTTATTGGTGCCAAAACTGAAAGATCTAACCTTTTGGTTATTTATAAAACAATTTTACTTTTTCTTTTCCAAGTAAAATACTAATCTAATGAAGGAAGACCAATCAATAGCAAATGCTAATCAGATTGGCCCAGCTCTTTTTTCAAATATTTTCAATACACGCTTTTTTTTTTATAAGAATGAAAAAATTCAGAGCAGGCTCAAATATTCTTAGAGTTTTAATGTTTTTCAGCCTT
>JAUBWS010070510.1:0-13929 GCA_032270445.1 Darlingtonia californica
TCACGTGACATCAGTTTAAGTAACAGGTGTCATGTACAAATTTACAATTTTTGCATAAATTCTCGTATCTTCGAGCATAAAAGTTGATTAATGTTTATTAAAGACCTTTCCAGATGGTTCCAACGACGTCATAGTGAAATTCAGAAGTTTTGACCTTTTTATATGTTTCAGACCATTTTTTACCCAATAAAATAGAATAATTAGATTCTATAGAACCTTAGAAAGCCATTACAAAAAATAAATGGTCTTTAAAAACAATTGTTGGTTGCTCTAATGGCTTTTATATTGGCCAAAATGACTTTTTTTCGAGAAACCAAAAATATGCTGACGTCATCAAAACTTTTGGCGTGTAAATCGGTTAATAATATAAAGTGATAGTTTTACAAAGTATTGGCTTGAAAATGAGGGGTTGTATGTCTTCTAAAGATAACTGGATAAGTTTCTACAACCTTTCAAAAATTGATAAAAATTGGAAAAAATTGGCATATTGTACAAATTTTTGTTGACATCAGCAAAAAATGGCAGCCATTTTGAAAATAGTTTTTCAACCATTTTGATTATTATAAGTTAGTGAACATGTTAAAGATTTAATCAAGGGGGGGGGGGGGGGGTTGTAAGGGTTAAGAATGTTTCACAGGTTTTAGATCAAGAACATTTCAGGGAAACGAACATTTGAAGAAAACGAACTAAATATGATTAATAATCTATTACAACGCAAGAGGGACTATTCAACGATCTTCGTTTTCTATATTTATTGACAAAAGTAATTTGGAAAACCATATTCATTTAAATTGAAACACAACAAAATACATGTTACTTAATTCCTCTATTAAGGCTATTTTACTTAATTATTAAATTTTCTTTGAGCAGCATCCGAAGCAGATTGGTTTTAAAAATAATTCAAGATGTTCCCAGAACTGTTACTCTCTTGGAGACAGACTTTCGTAAATAAAAACATACACCAGAAAAAGTTTGCCCATTAAAGTAATGGGATCCTTACTACATTGTAAATCCAGAATACCACAGCAGGCGAAATACAGTTACGTCTAGAAGTGTCTGTTATACTCCTAAGATTGTCAAGGTATCTCATAGGAGGTAAACAGCATTTTCTGTAGATACCAAAACTCTATATCCAGTGGCCAATTCCATAGTTCAAAAATTCAGTTTGAAATTTGTGAAACTGTTCAATGGAGAAAACCAAGAATTTTGATTCAAAACAGTCATGGATTTTACATTTAAAGAAAGAGAATCAAAACAAATTGTATAATATTTTGACTTCGAATGCAAATAATTGAGTATTTAAATGGAGAAGAATTTTACAGCTTTTCAAACTTTTTATACCTGGTGAGAAAAATAGTACACAAATCAAATATTAAAATTCGTGCCTTCAAAAAAGGTTAAACATATTTCGCAACATTTTTGTTGCCTATAAAACTTGAAACTTTACCAAACAATGAAAAGTTTGAAATTGCCATAATAGAAACTTGGTCCTTTTAAATTCTAAATTTCCAAAATCTGTCTTCAAATACTGTGACTTTAAGATTCCAGGTAATTTTCAACAAAAATGACAAAATTAGGATTTTTACTCCTAGATGTTCATTTATGACTTCTTGCACTAAAAAAGTTTTTGTACTTTTGATTTTTATAGTAATAAAGGAGACGTGTTTTACCATAGCTAATTTGGTGATTTCGGCGATGTTTCACTATTATGACATCATTATTACGTAACTCGTGATCACGTAACTCAAAGACGCAAAGATGGTTTAGTGGTATGGTCAGTGTCCTAGATTTTTCAGGTGTTCTAAGATCATTTGCTTTTGCTAGCTGGCCTTCCTGGAGAAAAAGTATTAAAAGTATACTTGGTTTATGGAAGCTTTTGTATATTTCTTATATTTTATTATTTACGTACTTTATAACTTTTATTGCTGTAGAATAAAAATCATCGATAGATTTTTTCTGTCTGTCTGTGGACCCTCCTGGAAACAACCGATCAGCCGTCGAACGAGTCTGAGTTAGTGAGGCCATCCGCAATAAATATCAGTCTCTCTCTCTCTCTCTCTCTCTCTCTCTCTCTCTCTCTCTCTCTGGATATAGGTTTACTGGCACTTTTTGGACATTGTTAATGTAGCGCCTTTACCATTCAAAGTAGGTAGGGTTTCAATAAAACCCTATATTATTTGGAAGCATATTAAAAGTGTAATTATCATGTGAAAAATCAGTTTCAAATATCAAGTACATTAAATTTTATTACGTATTACGTGCCGAAGTTGCCCGATAAGTGCCATATGCAAGGGTTCCAAAAGGATGAAAAGGGTTTTTTGAAATTTCCCCTAAAAAAGTTTAAGATAGATTAACCCTTGAGGCATTTTTTTATCCCTTTTCGAGCCCTTTCAATGTTAAAGTACCAAAAAATGAGTTTTAACATTCACTGAAAAAGTCCAGAGGTTGTATATGTATAATATGTCGGGTATGTTTTGTGAATTTAAGGCGCTTTTTGCTTTTTCCCTCCTAGGACTTTAAACTCCCCAAAAATTTGAAATTTTCATTTACATTAAAATATCTTTTGGTATCATGAAATATAACCATTGGTTAATCATATTCCCAAGTTTGAGTTCGTTAAACCTAATAATTCAAGAATTATAGGCCTTTTAGTAAAACCAAGGTTTTCAGCGATGAAGACCTAATAATGCCTAATTTTGGATTAAGGTAACCCATTTTAAAAATTTGAGTGGAAGTATTTTCTTAACTTTTTATAACTCAGCGTGGAGCTTATAACCTATCTGAAATTTTTGTATGTTTTCAAGGTTAAAAAAAATTGGTGATGACCACACCCTTGGGCGTCTTTATTTTACGCATGGCACTTTACGGACACGTTATACAACCCCTCTTATACAACCCACCAACGAAAATATTTTAATAACTTTTGAGCGCCTTAGTTGTTCAAATGAAATGTTATTTCAGATAAAAAAATTACTTTAGGCATCAATTAGTCAAAATTTCATTATTGCTTGATGATGACGTCATCACCATTGTCACCCTTGTCAGCAAACAAGTGTTTTCAAACGACCTTATCCGTATCTTGAGTTTAGTTTTTTTAAAGGTCAAATTACTTCAAACTTTGATCAGTGGTTGACACGTCCACAGAAAGTGAATGTTATCATTTAAAATTTTGTCACGTGATTAGCGTGTACTTTACAGACTGGTCTGTAAAATATATGTCAATCACATGACCAAAACAAGGCAAAGGAACCAAAATGACTACTAAATTTTAATTTTTAATATGTACCATGTGATTGCCGTGTTTTTTTGCAGACCAGAATTGTAAAATTTAAAACGATTCACTTTGTCAATTTCCTTTAGATCCTTTAACACAAATTGGATCATGCAGACTAGTCTTTAAAATACACGCTATTGACGTGATCAAAAAGGTAACAACTTTCCATTAATTTAATTGTAGTCCTTGACGTTTTTTTTTTTTGGGGGGGGGCAGAGGCCGCCAAATCGAATACTTGTTTCAATGTTTACATCTCACGTTAGACTCCAGATATGTCTTGAAATAGAGTTTAATTCCTCAAAGGTGTATATATTATCTATTCATCGGTTCTTTCATAAGTACAAATTACTTCAGATAATTAATGAATTGTCATTGCCATTGTGTGTCAAAGTCATACAATTCGGAGGCAAATTTAACTTGATGAGCACCAAGTTTTATTATTCATTTCAGTTTTTGATACGGGTAATCGAGCCAAATGTAAACATGATACATCACAAGAAACTCATCTATAATTTAATGGGTTAATGGGTTTAACTTTCTTGGGATAAGCTTTAGCGAGATCAAAACTCGCTAATTTCATGGGATTGACTTTTGCGAATGTCACTTTTCTTTCAAAGTTTCACGGGATTTATTTTCGCAGAGCTTGGAAAAAAGTTTATTTCAGGAATAGACATATCAGCTATAAACTTCATAGATCAGTTAAGTTTAAGGCATTACCCGAACTCGTAACGTATGATAATGATAGGTCTTAAGTCAAGGTCTTAAAGTCAAATTCACTGTAAAAGTTCCAATTTCTGAAAACATTTTCGCAAATGGCTAAAATAGGATTTCTTGTTTCAAGTTTGTCACAAATCCGCGAAAGTTTATTCCATTAAAGTACCTCGAAAACTTGTACGTTTTTGCTAACTAGGCGGACCTCAGTGTATCCTTTTTGAAGGTTATTAAGGTGTTACAAGGTTGACAATGCTTCTCTCCTTGAGAGTGAAATTTTTAGTTTTGACTGATCGGATCCAGTCAGCAGAGAATAATTTAAATAATTCATAACAAAGATTTAGTTGCTTTATTTTTCTTTATGAATCTGATTGGATGTCATTTTTAATCAGAATCATTTCGGTAAACAGGTCCTGGGAAAGAGGATCAGTTACAGTCAGACAAGGAAGGTGCAAAAACATAAATTGCATTTTTGAAACGACCATAGAGGCCGTTAACATGAGAATTTCATTTCGGGCTAATTGAAATTTTTAACAATGTAATTAACTGTAATCACTTAAGGGGTTTCCTGCAACACCGAAATGAAACTTCATTTCTGTCTTTCTGACCGAAATGAATTCATTTCGGGTAGTTTCGAGTTATGACTTCTAAAATAAATTTCATTTCGCCCGAAATGAAATTCTCAAGTAAACGGCCTCTTAGACATTTATCTCAGCAAAACTAGCAAAAAATTCAATTTTGCCACCATCTTGATGACGTCCTAAAATGTACTCAAGTTCATCATTGTTTAGTAATTCAACTCATTGTTCAGTCCACAAAATGTATTTTGTGCACTTTTTATGTTAAAAAAACCTCTAACAATCCCCTGAACGTGTGCATTAGAGTTTCTCTCTAAGGGGAACAATTGTCTCGCGAATCACGGAAATCTTCTCATTTAAAATTTTTAATATTGCATCATTTTTCTACATAGTTCACAGACCTTGGGAAACAAACTAATGATAAGTAAAGTTTTTTTGAAGTTAATGCTATTTAATATAAATAATTATTAATGTTTTACACATGGCAATTAATAAGTGAAAAAATATTTAAATACATTCAATTATACATAAAATAATCTAAAAAGGTGTCTAAGACTAAACGGACCTGCAATTCCGTTTTGCGGAAAGAAAGTGTCATGTGATTTTTTAACGCGGAACTTTTCCGATCTGGATGAATTTTTAGCCGATGTGTCCTTATGCTTAAGGTAGACAATGCGGGAAGGTAAGCAAACAACGTCATATTAACGGGAAAATCATGGATACGAGTATACCAGGACTTTAAACTTCTATCTTTACACTTGCTGAAATATTTCGTGTCCACAAAGCCTTTCACACTAGCGCAACTTTTTTTCACGGAAAAGTTCCTTATCTAGGGACACTTTGGAGTAGCCACATAAAATCGAAGGAATTTAGACCAAAAACGTTTTCAGACATTCCTGTTTCCACGAAAAAATAACAAAATATTTTCAGAATACTTAGTGAGGGTGAACTTGTTGGTATTGGGAGGTTTCGTTTATTTTTCGTGTTAGAAGCAAAGTTTTGGTATTTTTAGATTCTACATGAAATAATAGATTAAATGAAATAGGGTTGCAATCTTTATTTTCGCCTATACGTATTTGACCAGATCTTAAAAATCCAACGAGTTTTTCCTACCTTAAGGGAAGAAATTATTGCGGAACAAAAGATTGCGAATCAATGGTCAAAATGATCGTGAATAGCGGAATTAAAGATTGCGAATTGGCCACCCAGTCTTTAGTTTGCGGAATTTAAAATTGCGAACCTATCTTGCGAACCTGTCTTGAAAATAAGGCATTAAAGCTTGCGAAAAGATAAAAATGTGAGCTCTCCGTTTTTAGTGTTTTATGTCTGAAGCTCAAAAAATGCTCAGAAAAAAGGTTTGCCCTGCAAATCTGTGTTGAAAATGTCTTTATTTTCTCGGTGACACAAAATATTTCCAACTTTTTTCTAGCAATCTTTAATTCCGCAATAATTTCTTTCCATAAGGTAGTACCTTAAAATCATGAAAATTTTAACTCGTTTTAAGGAAAAACCAAGGATACCATATTAAAGTACTTGAAAAACTGCATGGGAGATTTTTAAACGAGTATAGCCAAATTCTGTACAGATTTTGAGATATTTGGCTTTGAAAATTAATTTTTGGCCGTTTTGGTAATTTTTTTTCAATCAGTTCTACATCTGATTTTAACTACCTTATCGGCCTTTATTCCGCCGGCCCCTTTATCGCCAGCCCTAATAACGCCAGTATACAAAATTGATCTTACGCCGTTTAGGGCTGGTGATAACTAAGCCAACAATAATTGTCCATGTGAAGTTATTTTTCGTCTGAAAAAGCCAGCAAAATTGAAAATTGCACTTATATAAACCCCAATAAATGAAAAATGCACTTATCTAAACCTCCATTAGTATGCAAAAAGGTCTTTGAAAATTATCTTTAGTAAAAATATTTTCATTGAAGGTATAGCATTATTTGTAAATACTTAACATTAAAGAATCAGATTTTTGTATTGTTTGTTACATGTGTACGATTTTTTTAATTGGAGAATGTAATTAGATCAATTTTATCGTACCTTAAGGGAAGGAATTTTCGCGGAAAGAAATCTCCGCGGAATTTATTTTTGCGATTGACCACCTTAAAATTAACGAGTTTCGCGGAATTAATTTTCGCGATTTTGCCCTTTTTTATACTTATTTTGATACTCAAAGTTTTCCCGTGTTTTTAGGAAAGTTTTGAACTTCGCGGAATTTAATTTCGCGATTTGAGGTCAAAATCGAGAAAATAGATTCCGCGAAAAGTTTCTGCCCTTAAAAGGTATCATACACGATTTGGACTACGTTAACAATTAACGCCGGCCCTTTTCAACGCCACGACCAAAAATTAACGCCAATAGGGGCCGGCGGAATAAAGACCGATAAGGTATTATTTCATGTGGAATCTAAAAATACTAAAACTTTGCTTCTAACACGAAAAAGAGAAATGACAGCGTGGCCCTCACTAACTCTGTTATGCACGATAAATCTGGATTATATTTCTACTACCGATGATCTAAAACACCACAGGGTTTAACAGTAATTTTTGTATGATTTTAATAAAGGGGATTAGAAAATAATTTAATAACTTAATTTTGAAAATAAAGTACTTTAGAGGAGATATGGTCACCCTGAATATTTCAACAAGTGTGAGTACACCACCCTTTAACCAAAACAGACGTTCGTAACTTTAAGAATTTTCTCGCCTCTTAAACCCCCAAACGATATCTGGGAAGAGTGCTCCTATATATTTCTTTGTCTTTCCAGAACAATAATGCACCCAACCACCGTTGTGTTGGAATCATTGCTAAGAACCTAAATACATCCGGATTAGGAAAATTTACGCAACACGTAACTGTTCAAAACGATAGCTCAAGCGGATAAAAAATAATCACGTAAGATAAATTATAAAACAAAATAAATTTTACAAACTTTCCCAATTAAATATTGCACAAATAAACTCGGCAAAGCTTGCCATGTTACGCTGGCCTAAAACGAAAAAAAAAGTCTTATTATCGTAATGCATAAAATGTCTTATGTCCAGGGTATTTTTCAACATATTTCAATCGATGTAAAAAATCGACGTAAACCCGAAACGGTTTCCTTCGTCCGAACACCGAAAAAAGACCCACGAAATCTCTATGAAACAAAGTACTAGCAATCCTTCCAAAATAAAAGCTTCTAAGCCGGCATAAGACTGTCGTTTGAGCTCGTATCGTACGATGTCACGATTTGCAGGATGAGCAGGATTAAAAAAAAAAAAAACGGAATTCATACAATTTATACAAAAAGGAAATGATTGATGTAGTGTACCTTGAGCGTCCTAATTTTCGCGAATTTCGCAAACGTTTGCCAAGTTCGCGAAAGCTTAATACACCCGAAAAAGTTTAAGAATTCCAAATTTCACCTGACTTTAGCTATTCTTTGGTTTTCCTGCAAATACTTGTTTTATACCACGAAGAATTATTTCGTTTATTAATAAATGACTGACGCTAAATTTGAATCTAAAAATCTACAATTAAACCGAAAGACTATTTCTTTGGAAAATATAGCCATCTACCAAAGCTTCAACAAACTCCTATTTTAAAGGGACTAAATTTCGCGGGAATTAAAAAAAAAAGGTGTCATTTGGGAATTTTCATGGGGTGCTAAGAAGCTTGTCACAGAAAAAGCAAACAAGGAAAATAAATGTTTTGCCGTTCACTTAGCTGACACAATAACACAACCTTTTCATTATCTCTTATACGCCACGAATAATTTGACGCAGCTGAATCCAGCACGCATCGCCGCCGCAAAATTATCTCTATGGACGGTCAGTAGCATCTTTTATGGTTGGAAGCATCCAAAATTTGAAAATTAAATTTTTGTTGCTTTTGTTTTTTTCTTTATTTTTCTTGATGAAGAACACAAACCCTAACCCGTCCCAATACTAATGAACAGTAAAGGCTAATAAAGGCTAAAAGGTATGACACCCTTTTACGAGTGCTGTTGAGACTCAAAAATTAATATTTCAGGGTGTCTGCCAAAATCTTATGGTGGATTTCCCTGACTTTTCCCTGACATTTCCCTGACTGTCTACAGTTTTTCCCTGATTTTTCCCCCCTGACTTAAAATGAATTTAGTGACAGCCATGAAGCATCATTATATCATTATATCTACTCGCCAGTGTTTTGGAAACTTATGATTAGCTTTTAATCTTGCATGATTGGAAGTATACAATACGATATGAGCGTTTTCCCTGACATTTCCCTGATTTTCCAGAAATTTCAGCAGATTTCCCTGACATTTTTGAGGACGTCTGAATTCCCTGACTTTTCCCTGACTTCCCTGATTTCCCTGACTTGGCAGACACCCTGTATTTAAGACAACCCTTCCAACTGTCATCATCAGTCAGTCTAAATAAATATGTAGTTTTAGCCATTATGTTGCTTCTTTGCATATTCATTATCAAATTGGTTGCCCAAATAAACATTTTTAAAAATTAAAAATAATAAAAAAAACAAAGGTAAAAAAAAATTGAACAAAATTGGACAAAATACACAACACGGTGTCTCGAACCTCATCCGTCATCGCATCACTTGCTTTCAATTCCCTTTCCTTATCCACTGGGCCATCCAAGCTGTAAAAATACCGCGATATTTTGTTATTACCCAGGCATGACTATATATTCACCAGTACAAATAAGAAAAATGCGAGTCGTCGCCGTCAGCGATATAGCCCGAATTTACTTTCGCTGAACGACCCCCTATAAATAATAACATTATCTAACTTCTGGTTCGACTCCAGTAGTAGACAAAACTACCTTAAGAGAAGAAATTTACGCGGAATTAATTTTCGCGGTTTTGTCCTTTTTACATTTGATGCTGAAAATGCATGTTGTATGTGTTTTTTAGAGAAATTTTAAGTTTCGCGGAATTTAATTTCGCAATTTGGATCAAAATCTCAAAAATAAATTCCGCGACAATTTCTTACGAAAAATATCTTCCCGCGAAAATTTCTTCTCTTAAGGTATTTCACTAAAGTATTAAAAACGTACCATTAAGAATTTGGCGCTTTATCTACTAGTCATGCGAAGATGGTATTAGCTTTGAATCTATATAAAATACTTTCTGCTCTTGCTCGATCCATTCTCTGAGTCTAGTCTTCGGTATTTCTCTGCAGCGGTGTCTATCAAATAGAAAATAAAAGGAATGGATAGAAGCTTTGTGACGCATGGACCGATGAGCGTCGTTTCTTCTCTCCGGATAAGCATGCAAAAATTTTGAAAACTTCCTTTCACAAAGGAAAGAAATGCCGTTTTTGAGAAAAGGTCTGAAGTTGAAGAAAGATTTATTATGAAATCGCACGAGGAAAACTTTCGGGGTATCCCTGTTGAGAAGTATTGTATTTCGGTTAGAAATATGCTGAGAGAATTATTAACCCTGTAGTGCCTATCGTGTGAAAAAAATTCGAGGAAAAAAAACGGAGGATGCGTCTCATTAGACAGCAGGCAATCCTGCGTGCCATTTAAAGACAAAACACTCCTCCGAATAGGATTTTTCCTAAGTTATGACCGAAAAAACGGCTTTGAAAAATTCTCAAAGAAGGGGGACTGAAGCATGTTTGGATTTCTGGGGGGACTGACCCTAAATACAATTCTTTTGCACTGTGATGACAGCAAAAACTCCAAACTTTCATTGTTGCTGTCAAAGAAGTATTCAGGATTTTCACTATAACTCGTTTCTTACACAGTTTCGTAGGTTTAAAAGTCATTTGTGACATTAGAACATAATAATGGCAAAAATAAAAAAATGGTTCTAATTAAACAATCTAATTTTCGGTTTCGGAGGGTTAAGAGGAATGAGACCCTGGACGAAGCTATGCGGAAGTTAAAGGGTTAAAACGATTAGATACGTCGATTTCATTCTACTCTCGTGTCCGGAATATAAGGGGTGGCTGGAAATTTTGCTCAAAATAAAAAAACGAGGTGGCTGGAATAAACGGGGCGGGTGGAAATTCTGCTTTAAAACTTGAAAACTTAATAAACGTCCCGGGATGCTTGTTCCGGACACGAGAGTACCAATTTAGGCATCACAGCTAGCTCAGGGAGAATTCAAGCCCGCCCCTAACATATAAAATTTATCCAAAAAAATTCATATGTATAAAAATACAAAATATAAATACCTTTTACAAAGTCCAATCACCAGTGAGTCTCAAGTCTGTGGAAATTGCGCTCTGAAAAACCAAGTGTACCATCTTTCTTTACATGAGAAGTTAAAAACGCTCACCACAGACTGTTGGTTTAAATCATCACTGAGGTATGTCTTTTGATTTTTCCTCCGTCGAAGACAAATATAATGACATTTTATTTGCATGTTTTTACTTATACATGTCTAAAGAGAAAAAGCTATTTGTTAGTAAATTGAGATATTTGATATGCGTTGGCGAGTTAGGCAATTTTCGCTTCATAGACTTTGACTTATTTTTCTAAAATTCGTTTTATAGATATATAATAACGCATTGACTGACATTGTTGAGACAATTGATAACATAGGTTACTAACAAGCACCCCGAATAGAAATTTCCAATTGGTTTTAGCCGGGGCTTGAAGGTCACGATTTCCAAACAGATCACAAGACGAAACCAATTATACCATCAGATTGGGCTTCAAAAACTATATAGAAGACTGGGTATAGCCAAATTCGGTACTGATTTTGGGATATTAGCACTAGAAACTGATGAAAATGACTAAAGGTAAAAAATCCAGTTTTTGAAGCCCAGTATCTCGAAATTAGTACAGAATTTGCCTATACCCACTGAAGTGTCGTCTTTGCAGTTTTTTGCGCTCTTTCAAATGGTATGGCTAGTTTTTCTTTAAAATGTGTTTGGAATTTCATGAATTTCAAGCCCCAGGCAAAACCCTCTACCTACTGCTTTTCTGGTCTGCAGATTGCACAAGTACATGAAAAAAATTGCAATAAATATTTTTTTCCGTTCCTGATTATTTATAGTTTCTGAAAAGTGCAATTATTTGCTTGTAACAAATTTTGCACACGAGATTTCGGATGGCCATACACTAAAGTACGGAACAAATCACAAATCATAAATTCAAAGAAACTACACAACTATTCCATTCACAACACAAATATTCCATTCAACTGGAAATATGTCTGAATGAAAGTTCAGAGGTTCCTGGTAAGAAAAAAAAACAACAAAAATCCGGGGATAACATGGAGTAAAAAAAGATATATACTTCAGAATTGCAACGTATTATAACGTATACAATCTTCGCAAATTTTCTAAAATAAGTAAGTTTGAAAATTAAAAACGTATCAGGGGGCTAATTAAGCCTAGCTAAACTCCACTAACAAAAAAGAATTTAAGGCCACATAACACATCAAAATCATTAGAGTCATTATATATTATCAATCAATCAATATTTATTTGATAAAGTAGGTTAAAATTACACTAAATAATATCTGTTACTTGGAAATTAGTTTGTGGGGACCACCTTTAATACACTAACACACTAACTTCACTATAACACACTAACTTCACTAGTGTAGTAACTGATTTATTGAAAAAGTGGATTTCCCACCACCACAGTAGTAAGTGTCATAGTGTCGTGTAGTAACTGCTTGACCCCCCTGGCTATGCAACCTTATAGATTACGCAATGAGAGTTATCAATAACAAAATTTAGAAAAAAATGGTTTAAAAATGGTTTATTGATGGGATCTCATAATATTCATAATCAAACACAAAAGACATTGAGCAATCAAAGCATCATACAGACAGACAGACACCTACCCAATCAAAACACTATTACAAAAAAAATTGCAGGACATTCCTAGGACTTCTGGAATTTCCAGGACTGTTGAGCACCCCGGCTAATAATTTCACCTACTTGAATAATGACCTGTTCAATGTCTCTTGAAACAACATTAAAGTCAGCTAAAAAGTAAAAATCAGAAAGGATAGGTCTAGTTACTTTCAATGAAGACTTTTAATTATTTAAATGTTTAAGGCAGTATACAAGAGTCACAAGACATTGTATGTTAGGATGAAAATTTGCATGAAAATTGAAGCTTATTATTCTCACTTGAGGAAAAAAAACCTGTTTTTGAATAATTACTCCTAATTGCATGTTTCAGAGTACAATTAACAATAAATGACAAATTGTTAATTTGTCTGAGTGCGAAGGACAAGGATAGTTTACAATTTTTCGCTAGTTACGAGTGATTAATCATTGATTTTACAAACAAAACATGCAATTACAGAGTAATCATCAACAAAAAATGGCAAATCTTCAATTATTTCTTTATAATTTCATGCATGTTTTCCTCTTTTGATGTGAGTGTGAATAAAGATTTTGAAGCCATTGCATTGAAATTATGTAACAGTCTTTGACGTTAACTCACAGACCAGAAGTCATTGCAATACATGCATGTCAAAACAAGCAAAAACAAACAGAAAAATCTAAAGTCTACATTACATATTCATTCCATTTTAGAGTACTGACTAAGCCAATCAGATTCGCATAATCATGTACCAATGATAATAATTAGAGAAGCAATATTTTTCTGTTATAAGCATTCCATTTTTTCTCCAGATACTATGTACTTTTTTATGGAGAGTTATAATATGTATAGCCACTTACTGTTTTTCTCATAGTCAAAATTTTGATCACATTCACTTTCCTAAAATGAAGTTTAGAGTAACTGTCATAATGCAAACTTTCAAACTATAAGCAAGGAAAAAGGAATTGATTACCACCATGTTAAAACACGTTGTTTTATTCTTTTTAACAACCAGATAAAAAACAAACTTCCTTGATTAAGAAAAGGCCTATTTATACATCTCATAATTCATGGGTGACTGATGGTAATGGTTGGAATCTCGCATGCAACTGCTGTTATTCTTAGTAGTAACATTTGCATTGATGTAAATATTGATAGTGACAGTTGTTAATCCTAGGCTACAGTAATAGCAGTTACATTTGGTAAGAGCATACACCATCAATAAGTCATGTGCTTATGAGACTGAGTTCTTGAGATCTGGGGTATACACTTTGTAATGCAGGCCCACATCAGCATACCCTGCAATTTGAGCGTCGCCTAACCTATAGCCTGGATAAAATAAAATGAAAAAAAGAGAAAAAAAATTAAAAAAAATGCTATGGAAATAAACATAAAGAATTGGAAAATAACCTATTCAGTACCATTATGGGTAGACTTTTTTCTTACCTCCAGAACACTCCTAAATTTCAGCAGCACTCTTCTTTTTTAAGAGTGTTGAAAAAAGCCAATGCAAAAGAAGCCGCTGCAATGTAAAATCAATGACTCAGCATTAATGTAATCTTCTTGTTTCACTTTCGCTT
>JAUBWS010070521.1:4230-27891 GCA_032270445.1 Darlingtonia californica
TCATTCATTCATTCATTCATTTATTCATTTATGTTTCCATCATTTTTGGTTTCGATTTACCTTGCTGACTTAAAAGTCAAGAAAAAGAAACCCATGTTTGAGTCTAAAGTATGTGTCTTATTTAAAGTTGCAAACAGTACATCGCAGTTTTCGGCATGAACGTTTTAAAGACGTTGTACGGACGTCACCATAAGTTGTGGCGAGTCTTTGGGAGAAGGTGCTCACACTTGAAATAACTCATTGCCCTAATAACACTGAAAAAAAGTTTGCTTAAACAAAAAACGTGTTCCCTGAAACATTTGTAACTATAAGTTTTTTTCGACAAAAGTAATCTTTGTTTCCATAACTCCATTATATATGAAAATTACGGATTAAAAGGATTTAAAAAGTGACTCATTCGAATTGTCGATTCTGTTGTTAAAGGAAGGTTATTGAGCAAAATTACGTCGGTTAAAAGTGACGATAAGTTTTAAGGCAGTGACGGAAGTTTTTTGCAAAATTTTTTATTTTCTGAGAGAATATTGGAGAAAATTTGCATAGATAAGGAAAGCTTTTGTCGACAAAAATTTCTGACTAATGGAAAGTTTTACAAAAAAGCTGGCCGAGTGAGGAAAGTCTTTGCCTAAGAAATTTTTGATTTATGAGAAGGTAATACCGAAAATTGGCCAAAGTGACGACAGTTTTTTGCCGACAAAATAGGGTTTTTTGACGGCGGAGTTTTCCGGTTATCTAAATATAGAGAGTTAGCAAATCTGTGATTCAGTTTCCATTAAGGTGACGTTATTTTGTACATACTTTGACGGTGTCGAGTTGTTAAATAGACACTGTACGTATGTCGTGGGTAAAATAAGCAAGAAGTTCCCTCTTTCTCTACAAGAACAACTTTTTAAAGATACTTGACCTAAATTTGACCAAAAAAATGAGAACTTACAAAAATAGAGTTTTCGTGCAGGAAAGCCCCGAAAATTGCAGTATATTAGACCAAGAGACCATCAAAAGAAAGTTGTATCTTATCTAAATTTTCACATTATTTAATAACCACTGGGTAATTTTCGTGACTTTGTTTACACGAAAACCATCTTTGTTATCAATTTGTTTCTTAAACTATGTACAATGATTTGGGCTTGAAACCCGTGGGGGTCGCAAAATCACGAGTTTTTGAGTTCATCCCCTTTAAGGCTTGCATAGACCAAAAGTTAACAAGAATTGCCTTGTGTCATCTCTATCGTTCCAAAGGGAATAAGGGGTTTGGGGTCAACGTTTGGAAACAATAGACCAACGAACTTATTTTAAAATTGTAAAAGCCCCCTTTTATGTTAACTTTATGATTGCTTATTTCATTTTTAATGCATGTGTCATAATCTTCCTCAGAAGTAGAAGGACTTAAATAATTCACACACTTCTGATAGAATTTCTGGAATCTGAGTAATTTTTTGGAATGCTGAGAGAGGGTGAGAAATTAGTTACCCCTTGTAAGTGGAAGGATTTAAATCTAATCACAAATTTTTTTCTTTGCTGCGATTCCTTAAATAGAGCTTTTTCTATTCCTAGACTTTATGCTTATAGTTTATCTAGCCATAGCTCCCTAGACATTGCCTTTTCCTCTATTTTGTTCTCATTTTAATGTTTGTTTTGTAGTTGCTTGTGCCATTTTAACCTTAATGTCTTGTTCTTCTTCACGAGGTACTTGCAAGGGCTTGAAAATGCACACACTTCTAAAGGAATTTATGGAATTACAGCAATTGTTTGGAAATCTGAGAGGGGGACAAATTATATATGCACTTTCGAGTAGAAGGATTAATACCAAATTGCAAATTTTCTTTACATGCGTCTGTTATTACGTTTTTGAAAGATATCATGTCGAAATATCAAAAATTGGGAGGATTTAGTGAAATAATGTCGGACATAGGTGACAAATTTTTTTTGAGGTGACAAAGATTTTGTCTGACCAATTATTTTGGAATTTTCATTGCTTAAATGTATATTGTAGAACGATGGTTCGCTTAGTTTTCATTTTGCTTTATAAAAAAATTTTTGTCACTTTTTGCCCGAGGACAAAATTTGTCCTACATATTCGATAAGATACGGCTTATCCGCAAGGACGTAATCGATTGCGAATAAAAGATTGCGACATTAATAATTACGCAAAATAATAATTTTAAATGTCGTAAAAATCAGAAAATGGCCATCGAAAACAAGGCCAGATTTATGTAATTTAAGCATAACATCAGAAAGTATAATGTGATACGAATCAATATATATATATATATATTATAATACAACTAATAAACTCCGCAATATTTTTTGTTTGAAATTAATAAAATTCATAAGTGTTAATTCCCAAGGGAAAGTAAACACCCAATTGAAGATAGACTTATTTTGACTTATTTGTAACCAAAGGAACAGAACCGAGGCAAGGTTTGGTTTGCTATTGAATTCTTGTCGCTGATAATTGTACAGCTACTTTAGACGCCAGGAGGTTCTCACCTATTTAAATGATGTTTTGTCTGTTTATCCTACACTCCAAAATCACTATGTAACAAATCTCTTGTCCCTCCCACACTTTATATTCTAATCCGCGGCTACCGTTTAAAGAACAAAACAATTTGATATCACTTTGTTTAAAATCTGTGATTCATCCGACTATTTATTTTTATTTTTCCACTAATTTTTATTAATTTGGATTCAGCTTTGAGCGCTCCGTTGTCCTTTACGACATTGGTAAGAGCAAGGTAGACAACAAAACGATGTTTTATGCTTAACGCACTAATTGTGTTTCTTGCCAGCACTGTGGCTAAACTGGAGTAGTTGAGTCCAAAACAAGACACCGTTCCTTTCCCAAATGAATAGCTCAGTTTGTAGAGCGCAGCACTATTGTAAAAAAAGAAAGCTGAGCGTTAGGCACTCCTGTGATGGTGATGATGATGATGATAATGATGATGGTGATAATGATGATGATAATGATCTATTCAACAAACGTTATTTTAAAGTTGTTTTGTATTTTAGTACAAAAGTATAAGTTGAATATTTGGGACATTGCATGGTCATTGGAACAACCATGTTGTAGATAAGGCGATAGAAAGCCTTTATTGTATCAAGAACCTATAATTTTTTGAACCATTTTCCTTTGGGATGTAGTGTGTGCGCTGTATAAAAGATATATTTAAAATAAGATTTCGAGTGATTTTAGGGTGTGATTCAAAAGGCACAAAACTGTTTTGATATTCAGCACAGGCCAGGTAGACCTAAGAAAATCAAGTGAAGAACAAAGGAGGTTTTTGATATACCCTTTATCGGACAAAAAATGCCGGAAAAAATGTGACGCAATTTAACACCGATAAAAAATTTAATCCACCAAAATTTTTTAGTGGTGTAAAACGTTATAAACACTGTGATTCGTGTGATTTTTATTAAAAACTATGGTTTTGAAAAATTTCGATTGGCGTCACTTTTGTCCGACGAAAAATTTAGTCGGACGAAAAAATTTTATCCGGCATTTTTTTGTCCAATATTGATAATTTTTTTGGAGCGAGCATGGTCACGCTTTCAACTTAAACTTTATTTTTTGAAGTTTTACAACAAACTATAACAATGTTTTGTGTTAGAAGAGGCGAAGATAAAAAATCTTTACTGTATCAAGAACACGTAATTTTTAGCCTTTTTTTCTTCCTTGCTCTGTTTTTGTCTTATGTGTATGTTCTTGAGCGTAAGATTTCGAGTGATTTTCGGGTGTGATTCAAAAGGTACAAAGCTGTTTGATATATGATATAGCAGCGATTATCAGCGATGATCTTCGTTTAAGACGAAACTTAGTATAAAAATGTAAAAACCAGCTTATGCATTTCATTCGCGTGATGTGTGAAGATATGCGTTGGCTCAAGTTGTTTTTCTTGTTGGTTACTTCTTCTTGATACTGTGCTTTATTGTTCACCAACAGGCGCATGTTGTTGTTGCCCTATTCTTACTGGCTTGCGTAGTGTTTTTCATTATGTTTTGAAAATTGATATGCGTTTTATTTTTCTTGTTGGATGGTTGATTCTGTGTCCTGTTGTTTCCAACTTGTGGATAGTGATGCTGTCCGTTTCGTTGAATGGCTTGTTTAGTGATTTTTCATTGCTGGTTTTCATTGTTATTGTGTGGCGGTGTTGATTAACATTGTTGTATATCGTTGGATAGTTCTTTGAAAACATAGCCTATTCTTCGCCAACTGATGCATCTTGTTGCCGGTATCGTTAATTGGCTGGTTTTTAGTGTTTCCCATTTTACACCTTTTTTAATTTATGGTGGAAAGATATGCGTCGCTTTTTTGTGTTGTTTTCCAATTGTATAGTTGGGGCTGTGTCCTGTTGTTCGCCGTGTGCTTGTCATGGTGTTGTCGCAAACTGGTTTATATAGTGTTTTTGATTGTATATTTTTGGAGCTTGTTTTATTGTTTTGTGATAAAAATGATCTAGGGAAGAAGAGGGAAAAACAAGGGAATGGTGTTCATAAATATAAAGTATAAAACAGTTTTATAATAAAAAAGGGAAGCATTTGACTATAAGAAATGCGTTTTAGATTACACGTTTTTTTATAAGAACATCCAACGTCGAGCAAGCCTTCGAACGTTCTTGATTTTTTGGATTTTAAGCCAAAAAATGTTCTTAAATTGTTCTTAATTATAGCAAAAAATACAAGTTGAAATCATTGAATTTAAATTTTTTCTTAAATAGCCTTTTTTATATGGTTTTTTCTTATATAAAAAAAACGTGTAAATGGATTTGTCTCTATTTTTAGCACAACTATGACAATGTGGTTTTGGTGAAAGTATGATCTAGGAGGAAAGATGATTGGAGCGGGCGGGGTGGGCGAAAAAAAGTTTAATAAAAGGAAATAACAATATGTACCGGAGATATGCATTTGCCTCTATTATTTATAGTACTCATGGCAATATAACTTTGGTTTCAGTTATTTAAAGTTTTTTATTAAATATAGGAGGGACGATGAAGGGGAGGGGGCTCTATGAAAAGCCAAATAGGGAAAGTGAATCTCTTGTGAAATATCTTTATGGAGAAAAGAAGTCGTTGACTCTTGTCTCGAGATGGGGGCGGGATGAACAGAAAAGTAAACAGGACAAGAAGGGCATCATGCGACTGGGTTTTGTATCTTTTTTTGTAGTAATAAAAATTTGATTTTGGTAAAATTATAATATAGGAAGGGAAGAAGAAGAAGATTATGAAAAGCCACAGAGGGGAACATGAGTCACACGAGTCTTTCAGAAGAGCATCATGGCCTTGTACAGGGTTTAGACAGACCTTGAAAAACCTGGAAAACCTGGAAAATAAGAATTTTTTGAAAATGGTCAGGGAAAGTCAGTGAAAAAAATTTTTTTTTCAAGCAAAGTCAGGGAATTTTTTTAGTTGTTTCCCTGTTGTTTTTGTTTTTCAGGTAATTTGAGGAAATATCAGGGTGTTATTTAAACTATTCCAATTTCATTTTATAAAGATCTAAATACAGTAAGAAAGAATGACTAAGTGATAAGAAAACGTTCTGTTTTTATGGGAAACAATCTAGGGATTAAGTCTGGGAAAAGTGCTCAAAATGTTGATAGATGTCAGGAAAAATCGCCTTAATTTTTGTTAATAAGTCAGGGAAAATCAGGGAAATTTTTCTTTAATGCTTGTCTGAACCCTGCTTGTAGATTTGTTGCTTGTTTTTGACATAGTGATATAGCTTTGGTCAAAGTATGATATAGGAGGGAAGGTAAAGCGGGATCCTACAAGAGGCCAAAGGAGACGCAGCTTGTGCCTTTGAATTGCATTATTTTCGTATGGATTTGTTTCTATTTTACAACAGCATGTTAGGTGAAAGTATATTTCGAATTGGATTTGAATTCGTAAATCTCTTCTAAAACACATTTATGGAGAATAGAAGTAGAAATTAAGTCGTTGACACTTGTCTCGAGTTCATAATCCTTTTGTAGTGTGAAGAAGCAAAAGGAAAATAAATCTATTTCACTTACCAATTCCCCCTTATTTTTCTCTTATCCTCTCTACTTTTATTTTCTTTCTTCTTTTTACTTCATTGTACGGGCTTGCAGATGATATCCAATGACTGACTCATGAATAGTTAAGATGAACTTTTTCTATTATAAGGAAAGTATTTGTGTTCAGGAAAATTTCTTTTTCATCTATTTGAAACAAATGTTACAGAAGTTCTTGTCACATAGTACAACTGTGAGCTCAGGCTCAAATATATGGACTAGGCGTGACTGTTTTAGTACATCTTGCTTAAGAACGAGTCCAACGTCTTATTCTATAGGTTTAATTTGGATTTTATATATTTTATCTATTTTATAATGGTGGCATTACTACAGCGTGTAATTGTGAGCCTCAAATACGTGGCCAGGCTAATAAACTTGGCTTGTTTCAGAACATCTTGCTTAAAGGGTTATATTTCTTTATGCAAATAGGTTTAATTTGGTTTTTATAAGGGTGACATACAGCATCCACTGATATGGTCTTAACATTGCCCCTATGCTGTGATTTGCGATTTCATATTGTGGCAAATGGTCACTTGAAACATGACTATTATTATTTGAATCTGAACATAGCGTGTCTCTTAAACGTCTCTTTGATGTTCTGAATATCTTATCTATGTCTTTAAAGGGCTGTTCTCTCTGGGAAGGGCACCTTTATTTGAAAGTTTGTCCGTCAGGCGCATTTAAAGGACTTTGTCTCGTTTTGCTCTGATAAAATCAACGATTGAGAATGTTCTGAATATCTTATCTATGTCTTTAAAGAGTTGTCCTATCTGGGAAGGGACACCTTTATTTGAAAACTCGTTCGTCAGGCGCATTTAAAGGACTTTGTCTCGTTTTGTTTTGATAAAATCAACGATTGAGAAAATGTTTTTGCTATAAGTTTAAATTTCTCCTGCCAGGTCAAGTAAAATGAGAACGTAGAATTGAAAATTTTGTGGAATTTAATAGTTTGCAATGTTTTTGCAATGTTAGCGCAAAAGTTCCTATAATACCATATTTGGACAATATACTACCATATGGATTGCATTCAGTAGATATTTGCGTTGTATCTTAATTTCAGCGAGGTTAAAGGAGCTGTTTGGCATTTACAACATCAAGTTATTTTTTGCCGAGTGGTTCAGATACATTAACCGAGTACGACGCCTTCTTTGTTGGTGGTGGTGGTCACTTTGGCAAAGAAGACTCTTATTAAGGGTGTCTGAAAGACTATGGAAAAGTTTTTATATAGAAAAATAATTCATATACCTACAAAACAGTAGCGCTGTTCTTTAAATTTCACTAGTGAGCTTAAGCAAACCAAAATCTACGACGTAAAACGTTGCGCAGCCGTTCTGGAAATTAGCATGTGAAGAAACTTAATAGCACAGTCGATCAGTGTCTAAGTTCGACCGTTACGTCGTAGATTTTGGTTTGCTTAACCAAAGCTTTTGGCCAACGAAAAAGTTTGTCCGACATTTTTTTGTCCGATAAGGTATGTTACGTTGTCCACCAGTAAAATTTTATTTCTTCCTAGGCTAGCTCAAAAGTATACGGGAAATATGAGTTTCTATTCCTAAGACTGTTATTAACCTTTGTCAGTGGCATTAGAAGAAAATTTGTTTTAAGTGTCACGACTTTCTTTTGTTAATAGCGAGGTTAAGCAAACCAAAATCTACGGTATACCGGCAGCCAAACTTAGACACTGATCGATTGTGCTGCTGAAAGTTCAAGAACAGCTGCGCAACGTTTTACGTCGTAGATTTTGGTTTGCTTAACCTCGCTAATGTTGAAGTGGCTACATGAAATGAAAAATCGTGAAGCTGGTTTTGTTATGATTTTTCCTTTATTATTCTTTCTCTTCTTCTTACAACTGAGGCTAATGGTATGGTGTAATATTGCTCAAAAAATAAGCCTTTTTGAGCCTAGATTTGCTTATAAACGTGTTGCTTATGAAAAAGTATATAGTCAGTTAGACTATGGTCGTGATATCAATGAAGTCATGACATTCAATTGGATACAACTTGATAAATGGCTGTCATTCGTTGGTTTTTGTTTGTTTAATTAACGTTAAACTATAAACCAATTAGTATAAGATTGATAATGAGTTTAGCATTGAAAGTATAATATTGTTAATGCTCATTTGTTATATCACGTCTGTTCGTTTAGTAATTTGCAATTATCTCTCATTATTAACTTGACCAAATTATTTCAACGTTTTATTTGGATAGTAGACCGAAAAAAATAGTAACAAGCTTTTGTAAATTAGAACCTACATTAACTAACAAAAAATTTCGGACGTTTTTATTTTCGAACAAAAGCGTGTCCGAAATTTGAAAAAAACCGTCCGAACTTTTTTATCCAAAAATTAAATGTCCAATATTTAACAGTCCCAAACTTTTTGAAATTAATGTACATAAAAATTTACTTTCAAAGGGTGACCATTGATATTAATCTTTGGCTGTCGAAAATTTCGGGAAAGTGCATTTTCTGCATTTAAGATTCATGGGTTGTTTTTCCTGGTATCCCATCTTATCCTAGGGAACATTTGTGCCGATTTTCAGGTTGTTAATAATTTTTCTCGGTGGTTGTGCTTGACGACCCTGCTATTTGCCCAATATTTGAAGTCCATTAAGTACAGAAGTGATCTTCAAACAATGTCGAGATATTTTATATTTGCACCGTTTTTCGAGTCTCCTGATTCTTTAAAAATCTACCGAAGTGACCCTTAATTCTTAAGTGATCTAATGTTATGTCTCCTTACTGAAATATTCTTTTTTACAATGTCTAGATTTTGAAGGAAGCGTGGGAATAAGTTTTCACAGATTCTTATTAAATTGAAGATCTTAAGCCAGAGTAATAACAACAGAATATTCTGATATTTTTATAAAAACGTTTCTTATAAAAAGAAGTCTTAACAGTGTGACGTCATTCGGACGTTGAAAATATACAGTTTATCTTGCGTTCGAAGACCGTTGAAGTTTTCCGTAATAAAGTCTCTTGAATTGGTTTGAATAATAGAGACAAATCTCTCTAGATGACTCGTTTATTCAAACGTTTTTTACAGAATTTACTACGGAAAACTTTAATGGTCCAGATAAACACACTCTAAACGTTGAACGAAGTATTGTGTGGGCTGAATAGATTGAAAATTATTTCGAGATCATGTCAATTCTGTGTATAGTTACCAATGCCTGTTTAAATGATTCAACATCCATCCAACCTTCATTTGACGTACAAGACATGTTTTATGGGTGTTGTAAATAGTCTCTCGTTACAGTGATTATTAAATGAGCAGAATGCCTCAAAAATGTTTGAAATTGCTCGGGTAATTACTTGTGTCGCATCTGCAATTTTACTGTGCGTGTTTTCGCCACAATTTGATTATATGCTTTTTCGAACCGCATTTTGAAGTGCAGTAGCCAGAATTTTGACGAATGTCAGATTCCTGGTTAATTATATCTTCAATATACTTTAAGGGAATAGGAAATAAATGATTGTGGAAACAATCTTTGTGATTAAGACCTTTAACTTCCTTGCGGAAGTGATTTTCACGGCTTTCATGGTTTTAAAATTAGTGGAATTTATTTCGGTTGTCTCAAAAAAAACATTTTGCGGAATTTAATTTTGCGTTTTCGTCCAAAAGTGGCAAATCGAGGGTGAGAGGGTTTAATATTTAAAAAAATATTCTGCAAGCCTTTTGTGGATTCCTTTCAGTGTTGATTGTGATTGTTTATGGCACTGCAACATTACGTGGATTAATTTTCGCGTGGATTGATTTTCGCTAAAAAGCTCGCCATGGTCGTACCGGGTAGACTAAATTTTGTCTGAAAATGTACATGTTGAACCACGCGACTCTCAAGCATCCACGGGCTTTCAAAGACATAGTGGTGTTTTGGCTAGACGCATAAATCTACGTTATCCGTCCCGTCCAAGTACTAGTCATAATGACCTCCTTTGGGAAGTGCATTGTTCTCAGATGATCAGCAAACAACAGGCCATTTGCCAAATACTGTCCCACTTTGTTTTTATTATTTTGTTCTTAAAGGTGTGTGGGAATTTACCGAGTGAACACAAGGCCTGGCGTTTTCGTTCAACAAACATCCAAAGGACGTTTTGAGTCTGCATGGGCTGTTCACAGATGATAAAAACTCAGCAGGCGATTTGCCAGTTACTGTTTTTCGTTATATATTCATGTTGTTGTTTTTAAAATGTGATAGGGTGAATTTATATTTAGCGAGGACGTGATAATTTGTTTGAGGTTAAGAAATATTTAAAGAATAACACGCATATAAAAAAGTCATCGCGATACGTAGTATAACACATAAGCGCCTTCTCCTCTTAATCCTCTGCCTTTTGTTGGGTTTTTAAGTGCTCGCATCACGAATTACGCAAACAAGAGCAAAAACTTCTTTAAAAAATGTCTGTGGAGGAGTGTATTTCTTTCGAAACGACACGCAAATTGCGGGTTGTTTCAATGAAAATACACTCCTCCACGGACGTTATTTCGCAATTTTTCCGACTGGAACGAATTACGCAAACAAGAATGAAATTTCGCGGACTTCTCCGATTTCTGTTAGCTCTTTGTTTCAGTTGTACTATTTTATGAATTTCTATTTGTCTGCCACTAATCTATCTGCATCAATATTTATTCACTTCTTGACACCACATTGTCATCTCGGTCATCAGAAAGTCATTTTCTTTCGGTCGCTTTCCTTTGTACTAAGCTCTCCTGCGTAAATTTTTCAAGAAAAAGTCATTGATGACGTATTTAGAGGTCTGTCTGTCTCATGCTGAATCTTGCTGTTGAAGTCACTTGTTGTTCATTTTTGGATTTCTCTGTATTTTCTTCTGGTTGGTTAGTTAATTTGGTTTGGGCACTATCGGAGTTTCTCGGTATAATCTGGAGTTTTTAGCCACTTCTGTACCAGGAATTCTCAACATTTTGGCAATCTTTGGAGATCTTTTCCTTGAAATGGGACCGCTCCCTGGTGCATAAGTCACTTAGATCGTAGGTATCTACCCAAGGTTCCAGCACCGTGAAAATGTTTCAAAATTCCTTGAAAAAATGTTTGTCGGTCCTTTAATAGTGTGAAAGTTTTATGAAATTACTTTTTAATCAGTCAAAATTTCGAGATTTTACGTTTTGTTGTCTTATGCAAAAACACTTATCCACTTTTTTCATTATGAAATTTTCACTGATACCCTAGAAAAAAAGATACCAGGAGCGAAATCGTACGCTCTTCGCGAGATTTTAAAGTCAAGTGTAACACCTTACTATAGAGGAAAAACGTAGCCTACCCGATAGTTTGTTTAAGTTTTTTTCACCCTCGGCATGGTCTATGGGCGTTCGCCAAAAGACCAGTAGTTTGAGAGACTGGAACTACAATCCCTCATGTTATTTATAGTTAGCTCGTGCTGATTGGTTTATATCAATAATGCGAAGCAAAGAAAATTTATTGGCTCTTTTTTCTATCGTTACGATGATTCTATTGTTGCTTTAGTAGTGCTACTGCGCATGCTCCGTATTTTTCAATTTTAATATACGGGGTTTGAAGGATCCTTGAAAGACCTAGTGAAGGGTGGACAAAAAGGCAAACGAAAAGAAGGAAAGACTTTGGGGAAATAAACTTTCGCGGCTGGATGAATTTAGGAAAATTTGGGAGATGTGATTTTCGCCGATTTAATAAATTTCATGAAAAAAGGGTCGAAAAATTCAACAACTAAATACAAAATAAATTTGTGGAGCTGTTACCGAATTGTTAAGGCACCGGTCTTCTGAACCGGGGTTCCGAGCTCGAGGCTTCACCAATCACTGTTAATTCTGTTTGGTGCCTGAGGTGTTTCCAGGGAGGCAGGACTCACTGATAGTAGTTCATGAAGAACTGAAGAGGCTATCTAGGGTAAATAATCGCATATCATATCATTGAGCATTTCATGCGCTACGTTTAAAATGATTTTGCAGAAGAAACTTTCACAGTCTATTGTAATCGTGGTTTCTTGTAACAGTGGCGTAACTTTTGATCACAAAACACAATGTTAACCAACCTGCCTATTTTTTTTGTTCTGCAATATCCAATGAAGGCGATTTGTATTTTATATTCTTCAAATGAGATAAAACCCCTGATTCATGCAATCCCATAATAAGTTTAATTTTTATGTTCCTTTTTTTGGAAATTAGATTTAGCTTAATTCAATTTTGTGGCCTGTAGATTTCCCCTTCTCATGATGTTGAGAATTAGAAAAGTCAAACCTGAAATTGAGTTAATTCGTCTTTAGTACCTTTTCATTAAATGAATATGTAAGAGAAACAATTGCAGAGTGTATAAAGTCTCATATGGTCTGAAATAGATGAAAAGAAAGGAAAATGAAAAATGGATGATAAAAACTCATCTAGATTTGTTTCTAGTTATAACTGTATTTTCAATTTATCAAGATTATTGCAGGTTTTGGCGCCTCCCACCCGACCACATTTCTCAAAAACACTATTACGATTATCATCCTATGTTTTATTTTGTGTAAAAACCGCATTTCATTGTGTCATTCAACGGGAAACAAAAGTTCTATGGAAAATGAAGTTTTACCAAACAGAAGGAAAAAGTGAAAATATTTCTCTTTCGTTGGTATTTAACAAAACTACAGGTTTTCGGAGCACTTCGGAGCTTTGTTGGAAGAAAGATTAAAAAGTTTTTTTAGTAGAGAGAAGGAACATTCGCTGGAAGCTAGACTTTCGTGGATAGGGCTTTTCAAAAGCATCTATATCGGACAAAAAGAGCAAAAACCTTGAAACAGCAAAAGTTTCTTTCCTTGTTAAGTCATAAATTTCTGATGCAACTTCAATCTAGAAAAGGTTTTACAAATTTTTTTACAAGAATAGGCAAATTATGTTAAGGGTGAGGAATATTCTTATTTTTTTATTGTTCTGAGCAATCATGATAAAAATCATAAGAATCAGTGTCTATAATGTTTTGAAGCCACTTTAAAGGTACACTTTTCAAAAATTAATAAGGGGGGGGGGGGTAATGACGCAAAAAGTTTTTTGAACAAAATGCTGTCATATACAAGTTTCTCTAATGCTATGAAATTATATGGATATGAATTCAAGTCTCTTTTTCGTTTCTTATGCGTTTGAAACTGAATTTCGTGCAGATCTGTACACATTTTCGAGTTGGTTTCGAATTTGAATTGTAAAGTCTCTGAAATTGATTTCGGGTCGGAATAAAATCGTTTTTCATCGTTTTGCTTTTGTTGTTTGCAGGGTTGCCACCAATCTGAATCACCTTGAAAATCCTTAAAATACCTGGAGCTTTTTTGTACATCTGGAAATATTTTGAAAAGTGAAATTTTTGCATAATTTAAAAAGAAATACCTGGAGGGAAGAAAAGCACCAATATTGTTCTTAATAGCATAGATAATAACGAAAAAATTCTTCTTTTGTTCTTTGCATATACTAAATATTGGTATTTTCTAATAAAGCTTGTTTAAGCAATCAGCCAAAGTGTTTTCTTTCCCTTATTTTATTGAGAGAAAAAATAATAAGAATTCGCAAAATCACCTGGAAAATACCTGGAAATTGATATTGATAAAGGCCCTCCCTCCCTAGGAATAACACAGGACACCATGGATAATTAACAATGATTGGCAATTTTCATACCGAAAGCCGTGCAAAGGAGCTGAGTTGAAACTCGTTTCTTGGTTTGAAACGGATAAATCATAAACGCATAAGCATTTGCTGCAAATATTCACTGTAGTGTGTCGTTGAAACATAACAAGATCAGATTAGGCCGCTATTTTCAGGACGTCAAATTTGTCTGTAGGTCCCACCAAGAAGATATGACATGACACTCATTGATAGCAATTTTGAAGAATTCTTGGTGTCTGCTGGATCTGGCTAATTGGGGAAAATTCCCTGAATTCAGATTTCTTCTATTGTAAAATTTTGACAGACACCCTTGAAAGGTGCCCCACCTCCTAACGTCCCACCAATTTTAATACGCCGGCTTCGTGTCCAGAAATAGTTTGGTTCTCAGCTAGAGATCTATTTTCTTCTCTACAGAAATGATGCATAGGACAAATTTGGCCACTCTTGGCACAAATTGTAAATTAAAACTATAAATAGTAATATTATTTATCCAAAGAATATTTTTTACTGGCTCGAGTGGCCGGAAACAGTTTGATTTGTCTTTTCCGGAATTCGCTGACCGCATAAAAGAAACTTGTTATGGTCATAAAACGAATTTCGCTAATTTCCGTCAATATAGTCTTATAGAGTGTAATAAATTACATATTCACATCATTAATATTAATAAATAATAGAGAACAATATTTGTGGATATATTTGTTTATGGTATCAATAGCTATAATTGACTATTTAATTGGCCATTTACATCATACGAAAATTAACGTCCCTTTCTAATATGTTATTTGCGCATGCTTGTAATGATTTTAATTATTCCAGATTTTTCTTCTTTTAATCTATAGTAATTTATTTGAATGGCCAGGGTGGCTTAACCTATTTTGTTATGGGCCAAGCATTTACGGGTGGGGGATTTGGTACTCCTCCCCCTCCCCCCAGGATCTCAAGCACCACAAGGCCTAAAGATTAAAATTTGTGCCAATAATACATCTTCACAAAATTAGACTATTGGTACCTGTTTTGATTTTGCCACTTGTTTTGTGTGTATTTTACTGATCAAAAGTAATTTTATTGAACTTTGGTGGCCGAGACGCCAACCTTAGGCCGACAAAGTTTTATGTTGATTATCGATATCCGTTGATTTAGTGCAATAAAGGGATTTATTTTTTATCAGAAATTTTTTTCTTTTAGCAAAAATTGTTAAAATTAAGTGACGCAAAAAAGTCGGCCTGAGGTAATACTTGCCTGACCAATGGGGCGCAGGGATTTTCAGTGATAATTAATGCAAAGCTCAATGCCCTCAAAGTAAAGGGCGTTTCAAATTTAAAGTTTATATTCTTTTGGTCCTAAAAATTTTCGTCACGTGATTCCATAGATGTTGCTTTATCATAATGTATAAGTACGATTAAGATCTATAGAATAATTCTTCGTTTTCTATTTTTCTAGATGCAAAGTAATAAAGTTCTATATGGCTCCATGGAAACGTGTTGTTGTTCTGTAATCAAGAACTGATGGATGTCTGGAACATATATTGAAAACATGAGACTTTAACGGGAAGGAAATTGAAATCAGGTATTTTGATAATCATTAGATTTGCGAGTTACACCTTGTGACAAGACGTCAGCAAATTAACGCAAATTATACGCCATTTTTGCATGTTGACTTTTTGTACTGCAATATACGTAAAAAGGGTTCTAGGAAAATATGCGAGGGTTCTGCTAGGTCTGTGTAAGTAACCTTCATGGCTAGATTAGCCATGTCCAGATTGGGGTGGGGGTTCTCAGTGTTGAAACTAATAATTCTCATAATGCGCATAGTTTCATGAATGATCATAAATTAGTTCTAAAGGTCTTTATCAGGGGAAACTGCTATGAACTATGTCCTCTTTCTCATGGCTAAAGAAAGGCCTTTGAAATCATGAAGCCTTGACGGGAAGGAAATAAAATCAGGTTTTTTTGATTATCATTGGATTAGTAAATGATACTTTGTGACAGGATACCAGCAAATTACCGCAAATTATTTGGTGTGTTGAATTTTTTGTGATGCGTTGATCAAATTTCTTATTAATTGATTCCATGAAACATTAATTTCCTATCAGGTTTAATTTTGCGGGCAGATCATGTCATCTAGGAAATTGGCTTTTTTTACGTCAATGAAATTGGCGGGAAACACTCTGGTGGAAAATGATCAGTTAGCATTTTTCGTTTTCATTTTGTTGTCAGTGATTTCTTGGTGGAGGCTATCAACATCAGTCATGTAATATCGTGTAATAAAACACCAATTTTATTCAATATAAGTAGCAAACATAAAGTTTGATCAAAAATTTCCATATTCCTTCATGATAAACTTTAAGGATTTTTGAAGTTTGAGAAAGTCTCCAATACCTTCAAAGCCTCCAAACGCTGTTAACTTTTCAGAATTTAAGCAGAAGATGTTAAAATGTTCTTGATTATAAACTATAGTGCTTTGATTTATATTTACAAAGCCTTTAAATACCCTGGCAATTATATGGTTCGAAGCTCGGAGTTTGTGGTTATTGACTGTTAATTCTTCGAAGTGCCCTAATGTGTTTCAAAGTAGGCCAGCCCTTCATTTGTAACAATTCATGAAGGGAATATCCTTGGTAAATAATCAAATCATTCATTTATTCATTCATTCATTCCTTTATTCATTCATTCTTATATAGATTGATGTTCTTGTAAAAATAGCGTGCATTTGTATCAAAATGCTCTCCGACTACAGAAACTAATTTAACAAAAAGCTGATATTAGAACAATATTGATTAAGAACGTCCAATATTTTGTTAAAAGAGAAATAATTAAATCTTTTAACATTTCAAAGAGCAACTATTTACTGTATGCATAAGAAATTAATTGCTTTTTTGACTATGAATATTATGAAACTGATATTGAGCTACTAAAAGGATGATCTCATATTCCAAAAAAAATTCCAGTGTTGTTAGTCACACGGTGCGGTATGGAAGCATGATGAAAAGCGTTATGAGAGCTTCATGGGAACTTTTGTGTTTTGAAAAAAAATTATCATCGGGAATTTAAAGTGTCAAAACTAAATTTCCGGTTTCACCTTTTTTTATAAGCATAACGTATATAAGAGTATCAAGGCTGAGATTTTGGTATGTGTTTTTGACAACTCGCAGGATTTAAAACAGTTCAGAAGGAGTACTGTGAGAGCTTACTACGGGTCATTTTACCCCAAAAGTTAAAGACTTAAAAATGATTTCAAATTGTTCTCAGCATCACAGGAATTCAAAAGTAATTGGTCAGCTGGTCCCGCTTTGGGGATTTCAGCCCCCAGGGCCTTTATTTGCCTAATTTCAAGTAATCAATGGTCCCCTTTAAAAGTTAATCTTTAAAAGTGAATTTTCGAAGGTTCTAACTTGCAAAATCTAACTGATCCAGGAGATAGAGCATAATAAAAAGTAGACAAGAAAAATGGGGTCATCTATGAATTGGAATATTTGATGTTGAGATATGAGCAATTAAAAGGCAAAATATGCCTCTTTTCGTTTATTTTCTGCTGACGTCAGCACTTTTAGTTAAAGGAAGTTAGAACCTTCAAAAATTCACTTTTAAAGGAGAGAGGGGGCAGAAAGAGCTTTGATTTAGTAACTATTTAATCCTATAATCATGAGAAATGATGTCGAGATAGTCGAGATTAAAGTAAGCTGAGTGTCATTTCAAAATTACACATATGCTAATATTAAAACGATCAATTGGCAGACTTTCTTTTTCTATGCTATAAATGCCAAAGCAAGAAATACGTCTACATAGAATCGAAGAATGAAATTCTACGTATCCACACCCTAAATTTCCTTAGTTATTGATTTTGATTTTTTGCTTTGTATTTTGCAATGGACCACATTTTTTCCTGGTGCGGCCTTTTTAGTTAATTCATTTTTCATCCTTTTTCTTTCCATTCGAAGAAACGATAACATCAGCTGGGATATCCAGCTAATTTCTATCCCCCCTCTCTCTAGCGATAATTTTGCACAAAAGATAAGAAGCAGAGTCAGGTTGCCAAGCTAGTGTCTACCCATATTGACTGAAATTAAAATTTGCTCAAACTGGTCAGAATTCAAGTGTCGTCTTTCACTTCAAAATCAAACAATCCTGTTTCTCCGATGAAAATGTTACGACGGCTTTCGAGGCAGTTTGGACTATTTCTATTTCCATTCGTTTCAGCTTCCCTTATACTATGTCGATCAAGCGAATGCGCTGGACATTAGCCAATCAGAATGGAGGACTATTATAATTTTTTATGTTTATGTTTCGATGTGGCTGATTGTTTTCCGTGTTCGCCCGGTTCGCGCGCGCTGAGTTCGTCAAACAAAACTACCAGTGGGAAAGCGCATACATTTTTCTGGACACTGTACTCACTAATTGTTTGGGATAATTAGATTTTCACCAATTTCTACGGCACAAATTAATTTCAGTTATTAAATGATAATCGCTTGACGTGCTCGTTTTTGAATATTTTAATTATCGTAAAATTAAGATAGGTGGTATTATTTCGACCGCGACGTTCTTTTGGCGTCCGCCTAACGTTCAAGGAGCCTGCAGCGTGGTTCTGCTGGCGTGATTTGGTCTGTTTAATAAAATGAATTTTGCCCGCAGAAAGCCATTTGATGCTTGTCATGCAAAGACGTGTCCATTTTTCTTTTCTGTAAACACTTGAATGTAAATTATACGATTGTATATTTGGAAAGTATATTGATTATCATAAGTGGGTCGTTAAAATGACAAATGACAGAGGGCTCTTTTCATGTTGAAAGACAATCCGTAATTGCTTTGACAAACACAATCCATCTTGTCACATTTGAAGAAAGCAGATCTGGACTTAAGACGTGTTTCTATCGATTGGATTGATAAAAGCTTCGTTTGGAAAAGTTTCTTTCTTGCCCAACTGGAGATCAAAATTTCAGGACATACTCCTTAGGAGTTCCGGTAAGTTTGACGTATTTTAACACCTTAAGCTAGATTTTCACTTACTTGGATCAGGCCGGATCGCAACGGGTCGAATCTCGAGTCCGGTCCGTTTTGGTTGAAAATCTTTTCATTGGTTAAAAGGTGATCCGATCCTGGCGATCCAGAGAAAAGTTGAAAGTTTTTCAACTTTTTCACGCCTCGGATCCTTCCGGATCACAATATGAATACATTCTACGCATGCGCGGACCGGTCTGATAACAAGTAAGTGGAAATCCAGCTTCATTTCCTTCGAAATTCAAAAAATGTTTTCTCAACTCCTATAGAATTTCATCAATTTTTTGTCTGTCTGTACACAGTGTAAAATTCTACTGAATACGGTCCCGTATATTTCTTCCGAAATTAGTCCATATATGGTAATATACGGGCCATATACGGTAATATACGTGACCCGTTTTCAGGAGTCTTCATGCTTTGCTATGGAAATTCCATAAAAAAAATTCAAGCTCTCCTTTTATTAATTTTTGGGTAAGAGCGTGGCCTCTTAGGATCAAAAATCGAAATCACACCCAAAGTTTAAGTGGAACTAATCTAGGGTCGAGATAGTGAAAGGCGAGAGACGCGCTGTGTTGAACTGTCTATTCAGTTTTATAATACCTCCGTTGTCAGAAGTCATTGTCACTTCTAAAACTGAAATTAAGGAGATGTTTTTCAACCTTTCCGCAAAAGGCGCTTAAGAGAAGATTACGTTTGACCATTGGAAATTCAGTTTGATTTACACTAAATCTTTAATGAAGTGTTATAATCCTTCTCTGAGACACCCTGCAGAAATAGGCGGTTGTTTTGCCCGTATTATGAATTTCTCTCTTTTTGATAAAATGAACGTAAATGAGGGATTAGTTACCTTTTTTGGCTTGATAGATAAGACTGATTGGTGCATATTAACACAAGTTTAGTGTCTATCAGCTAGATGGTTGTATTCACCTTGGATTCAACAAGCGATTTCCGTTATAAGATGAAAACTTGAGATTTCAAGCTAGCATTGATATTAATTTGTTATCCATCAGCTTGGTTTATTTTTTGTAAGATGAGAAAATAAGATTTTTAGCTAAGCGTTGATAGCTTGGATGCCTAATGATAATTTACGATCCATCCCTGTTCTGTAAGATGAGAGTTTTAGATTTCAAAATAGCATTTGGTAGCTTGGGAGCCTAGTGATAACTTATGACCCCTCACTGTACTGTCAGATGAGAGTCCTAGATCACAGGCTAACATTGCGGTAGCCTGGAAGCTTAATCTCACTTGTGATCCAACAACTAGATGTCCTCTTTTGTAACATCGACACACAATTACCCTTGGGTAATGATATGGGGAAAGGATCAAAGTTCGATTTGATAGATTCTTTTATAACTCTTAGAATGCCAGCTAGCTTGGAAGCCTAACGATGATTTACGACCCATCACTGCATAGTGTAAGATGAGAGCTTTAGATTATAAGTTAGCTGCATTGATGACCACTCTTGTATGCTCTTGAATGAAAGAGGTTTATCCTGGAGTAAACATGAAATACGATGACAAACAAACGAACGCTTTTTCAAGAGTGTATTTATTTTGTGTTTGTATGTATGTTGTCGTGTTTATTTGTATTCTAGAAGTCCGTTATGTTGACAGTGGGATAATTGGACGGGGATTAATGGTACTGTATAAACAACTTTATCCCCCGTTGTCAATTTCACTCCATATTTGGTGGAATTGATAGAACGGGAAGGATTAAAACTACAATGGTATTGCATGAATGTTCCCAAGTACTTTGCACGACCTTTTTTGTTGTCACCTTAAGTGGATAAATTTTGCGTTGATTTTATTTCGCGAACGTCATTTTTGAAATATTTAGCGTGGATTGAATTCAGCTAATGGTTTCAGTTTTTGCCGTCTTTCTTTCTTTTCCTATTGCTTTTTGAAATAATCAAAATGAAACATTTCGTTTGGATTTAATTTTCGTGAGAGACCCCGAAAACGAAAATTGGATTTTAGAATTGCATTGCGGAAGTCTCAAAAATAGGCACTTATACGGAAAAATTGCGGGGAAAAGGTTTTCATCTGAACATTCCCGGACGTTGTGTAGGATCTTAGTTGATTTGTTTATCGCTTTGGAATATTTGTCAAAAATTTAACAATTTGACGTATAACCTGTAAACGTATTTTATCCTTTCATGGTTAGATTTGTATGTTTGCGAGTAACTACAAACCATATTAAGAAATACCAAGCTCCCAGTCTCTATCATTCTACATCTGTCCGGTCCACTTGAAATAAGCGGACAGACAACAGATTGCGGAAGGAAGTTCGTGTGTATTTTTGTAAATTCTCAATAAATTTTTTCTGAGATAAAGCAATTTGTCTGATATTCAGATTTTTTGCTGATTACGTCAGATCGGGAATGATGCATTTCCCTGGAGAATTGAGTTCAGGTATACATGGAAAATTTACATGGTGAAAAATGAAGTAACGATGACAACACGTTGATTGACTAATTGCTTTCTAAATTAATTTGATTATTGTATTATGTAATGCTTATTTTTCGCCTGTCATTTTGTTTTGACAATATGTGAATTGACGGATATTGCTGTTTTTCAATGTCACTCTAGCTGACATCTCATTTCAAATTCGTGAAATTCTTTTTTATTGAAAATAAAGATATGGCTAAAAGCAGAAGCACGAAAGACAACAGCAGCAATAATGAAAGTTTGACGATCAATTTGTCTCGCATTGCCTTATAAGGGTAATTTATGTTCGGGGGTTTAGTCATTTGGGTAATTTTCTGTAATAATATCTCATTCCAAATCCGCAATTCTTTTTTTTTCTAATTTGAATAATGGTGTGGCTAAGAGCAGAAGACGACAGTAGCAGTTTGATAATTTGTCCCACATTGCATTATAAAGGAAGTTTTGATTGGGGAAGGTTTTAGCCATTTGGTAAATTTTCTCTAATATTTATTTATAACTTCAACTCTTTTATCAAAGGGAATATTTAACCTTTGGGCAACTTTATCTTTAGGAAAATTTAGTCATGTTGGCAATTGTTTTTTAATTCTTTCCTCATAACCTTAATTTTATTTGGGGAATTTAGTAATTTGAGCAACTTTCTTTGTATTCCATAACTTCAAATTTAAGTCACGAAAAATTGCTGGGAAAATTTATCTATTATTTTTTCATCACTTCAAATTTAATTCGGGGGAAATTTAGTTAACTTATTTTCATGCAACACAGAATAAGTTTAATATCACGTTATATTTATTTCAAAATTATCCCTATTTTGTATTTAATTTTTAGGGTGGAGACTAAGTTTTTACAATTGTAATTTTTCTATTTATTCTTATATTCTCTTTTTAACGATAGAACCACGTTTTTTTCTAACAAGTATATTAGATTCTTTAATTAGATTTGCCTTTTACATATAGAATAGAAGCCTCAATAACTCGAATCTCCGAGGGATAATAAAAGTCCTTTCGAGTTGACAATATTCCCGAATCAAGAAGAGCATTTTAATTTTATGTAATGAACTTATTGGAAAGATACTTTGCTAAATTCTCTAATGCTTTCTCGTAAGTAGAAATTACATCGGGTAGAATTTATGTTACCAGCAAAATTTTCATCACCTTTTTCCCCGAACAATTTTTCCCCTTTAACATATTAACGAACGGGAAAAAAATTTATTTGACGATCTAATGAGGATTCGAGTTATTGGTTTTAACGAGGTTAACGAGGGTTTTAGTAATCTGGATATAACTGGATATACCTTATCGGTAAAAAAAGTCGTTGTAAAAAAAAGTCGGCAAAAAATTTAGTCGGTAAAAGATTTGGTCGGTAAAAAATTTAGTCACTTGCCCAAAATTTAGTCCCTTTTGCCGACTTTTTTTTACCGATAAGGTAAGTTGAAAAACATTAACGCATTTTCTAATATGTCTTTGTTTTTAATTCGATGAAATTTATATAATTTAACAGTATTGTACAGAAGAAAGCTTAAACAGTCAAAGTGGAAGATCGTGTACAGTCATAGTAAACCTTGTAGTAACGGATGATTAAGGGCGTAACCACACACTCTCATCAAGCTTTCACTTTGTTTCAATTCATGTTTTCATCAAAACTTTAATTGTAGTAACATTAGCAACAGATATTTTGAGAAGAAAAATGCGCGATTACCACGCCTACTTCACGAGACGGGAATTTCTTTCTCGAATAAATTATTTCCACGTGTTCAAGTTTTTTTATCTGAAAAAGTAAACAGTAAAAAATAAGCACAAAATATCCACACAAATTACATTTTTTAAACATCTAGAATTCTCTAAAAAACAAATTTTTGACTAACAAAATCATTCCTCGTAGAAAATTGTTATCACTACAAGAAACTTCACTTTTGTCTGACATTTTTGGTGATAATGTATAGCAATATTTTTTTTCCTTTCAAAGTTCACCCTGTTTCACTGTTCTGACGAACCCCTGTGACGTTAGGGTCACACAAGTTGTCTGAGTCACAGTGATTCAGCCTCGTTTTCGTGAACTTTTCCATGGCAACAGAACACTTTCCATAATTGTTATTGTTCAGATTTTTCTCATTTAATGATGGTTCAATAATGGTAGAAAAACATATTTTGTCAGCTGTAAAGAGCCTCAAGTTTGTTTGTAATATACTTTTGCTTTCAAAATAAGCCTGTTTTGCTCTCTCTAAGACTCTTGGGACATTATACTCTGTACCAGAGTTGTCTCAGGGAGAAAAGAAGACTTAAAGTGGCAAATCGAAATCAAAATGAAGAGCGTAAAAGGATACACAACTTCCCCGAGATTTTTAATTAGCATATCTTATCCTATTTTGAGACTAATTCTGTTCTGACGACGAATTCTCAAATGTGATATTAGTGAGGTTATGCAAACCAAAATCTGCGACGTATGACGTTGCACAGCCGTTCTAGAAATTAGCATCTCAAGCAACTTTCAACAGCACAATTGATCAGTGTCTAAGTACGTCGTACGTTTTGGTTTGCTTAACCTCACTATTGTAATCAAGTGCTCTTTGTATTATTTTATGTA
>JAUBWS010070522.1:0-13926 GCA_032270445.1 Darlingtonia californica
TTTCAAAATATTACAGCGATTTACCTCATATTATACTTGCGCTTAGAAGACTCCATGCCCTCTTCAAAGAATCAAAAAATCTTGACAATCTTGTCATTTCATTGTCATTGCTAGTCATGGCCATTTTTGTTCCTTTTGTAAAGTTTACAATTTTTTGTTTTCGCTTTAAGCATAAGACCTTAACCCCCTCCCCTCCCTGTAAGTATCTCATCCACTCCCTTATGCCGTACTCTCAACCCTTAAAACCAAAAATAGGTCAAACCTCCCTTTTTAGCCAGCCCCTTCTATTTCAAGGGAAAGTTATCTTTGACCTCTATGTTATCGTGACTTTGCAAGATATGATCTTTTATGTTCCAAGATTAAAATGTTAGAGTATTTGAAGACATTTTATCCTAAACAGATTATAAAAAGTATTGAAAAATTGGAATGGAACTGAAAATCGATAAGATTATGGAAGAAATAAAAGTTAGTAGATCGTACCAGCCGTCCCGAGACTATACGAAATTTGTCAAATTAATAGGGGATTTTGTCCGGCGTTTATATTTGCAAATTCATTTTTTTCAATTTTTTTTCCCGGATTTTGTGGACAGTAAGTTTTTCCTGATTTGTATTAACTATTTGTTATTGCTGACCTTGATGAATATGCTGATGAAGTAAAACAACAATTCCAAATATTCCGAGATAACGCGATATTTTGGCAATTTAATATTAGCTACTTCTCCGTGAATTAATTCCCCTCTCTCGCAGCAAGCAGAACATGTGAATATATAGTACCTTCCTAGGAGTAGATTTCACAGGAATTAAATCTAGCTGATTGCTTTATCCACAAAATGAATATTTTGCGGGCATTTAATTTTTCGAACACAAATTTTTTCCGGATTCTGTGGATATCAAGGTTTGGCAGATCAGTTTTAACTATTTTGTTATTGCTGAGCTAAGTGAATATGCTGATAAAGCAAAACAACAACAATTTCTAACAGTCTGGGAATTTCAGATAAGATTATATGTGTCATTAAATGGACGAATTATTAATCATCACAATACAAATGATTGTTTGAAACATTGATGTTGCTTGGCTACTTTTTATTAACAGAAATTGATTAAACGAAAGATTGAATGAATAGAATAAATGTGATAGGAACTAACCTGGAATGGAGTTAGCAAAAAGAAAAGCAATTTTGTTATTGTTATTTTTTTTAATCTATTAACGTATTGAAACGAATAACGTTATATGATGTAAGTTTAAACAGAGTGAGAAATTTGAAGCATCAAGAAAAGATCAGAATAAGGAGAAAGGAAAATATGATCCTTCAAATTGTCTTCAAACTTGTAGCTATAATTCTCTCTTTTGATAGAGTCTCTACACTAACAGCACCAACAAACAAAACAGAAGCCAGAAACACGACATCAAATGCATCACCGAAACCAAAGACTCTGGATGAGAGTTTTATTATTGCAATCAAAGTTTTAGTGATAGCTGTGTATTTACTACCATTCATTCATTATGGTTTTTACTGCCTTTATCAAAAGTTGATGGGCAAGGGGCTGACTTTGAAATTTTTCAACAATGTGTTTTCCTTCCATGCTTGGATAGGTAAGATAACTTTATGAACCAAGACGGTATCCTGCCTCGTTTTCCCACCGAAGTTTTATTCATAGAGTTAATCTAAATGGCTTCACTAATATTTCACTTTCCTTTCGGTGGATAGCAACTTGAAATAAACAAGGAAAGTCAGAGATGGGCGTTTGGTTAGAGTTGCATAGTTTTTAAAACTTTATGTCTTAATAGACTTAATAGTTTTGTACTTTAGACGGGGAAAAGTTGCTTGAAAATCTCGGTCACGAAATGAAGGTACGGGGGTAGGAGTTTTGTCCTCTCATGAAAGATTTTTTTGCCGCACAGCACAGAGAAACCATACGTATAGAGAGACTATTTAATAATGAAGTTTTCTGCAGTTTTTTAAGATTTTGGGTGTTTTTGACAAATTGGACAGAATTCAACTACTTCTGTACCGGGATTTGCCAACATTTCGGGAAAATTTCGACATAACTTTTTTCTTGACCGGGCACCCCTCCTTGGTACGTGTGTATCAGAGCTCCAATAGGTCACTAACCAGCGGTCCAGGCAAGTAAAGAAAAAATTTCATCGTGAATGAATATAGTTAGCATTTTTAAGCGGTTTTACATCACAAGGCTTAAAAGAACTTCAAAATTCCTTGGATTGGTTACCCTAATCGGGTCAAACATGGGTGAAAAGCCCTAAAAATTAATTTATGCCAAATACCAATATCGATCAAGGTTTGATCCTCTCTTCCTCGAAAGTTTCTTCCCCTCTCATTGACTTTTTTAAAAGTTAACGTTCCATCAGTAATAAAGAAAACTATAAAGGGTTTAGCTTCGATAACGAATTAGTCTGATTGCAGACCCTAACAAATGCACCATGCACTTAGCTTCGCATGTGGTGAGGTCTGCAATCTAAATAATAGGAATCTAAATAGTTTCTATGCTAATTTTTGAAAGATTTCAACTCTCCTTTTATACAACCCTTGGCCCCAGTAAATTAATGAAGTGACTTCAAAACATTGTAAATTTCACATGGATGTAAGTTAAATTCAAATAGCTACTGGGGCAGAAAGATTTTGCTTGCATTTCATCTGGCTGTTGGTTCGTCTAAAAAAATTAGGAATTATTAATGGACTGGCGCGATTATATGTAATGGGAATATGAGTAAGTAGATTTTTATCTTATCCAGAGGTGCAATGAATACATCTGTAGTAAGTGAATAAGCCATAGGAGGAGGAAATCTTCAATTCAATTTATGTCATAGTCAAGCGTTTTTCTGACTGGGGTACTCACCAGGGTGGATCTGACCAGAGCAACGATACAGAAATGTTTTTGTTTTTTAGGTGTAATTATGTGGATTGTATACTTACGATTTTATGACACATTCGAATTGGAAGAATACCATGAAGAGGTACTTTATGGTACTTATGTTGCAGCTTTCTTTGGCGTTATATTGGGTTATATCTACGTTATTATTGATTCGTTTCGCTCTAGTATAATGAAATACTTGAATACAGACTCACACGTGAACGATTGTGAACTTTTCTTTCGTTCTCTGATTGATGAGTGTCCCTATATGAGGACATACGCAGATGCTTATCATAAAAGTGGTGATCGTTACATACAGACTTGGTCTGGATGCGATATCTTTAGATACCCTTGGATGGACATGTCAGATGTACAAGCTATCCCAATAATTCGTAAAGGTGAATTGTTGCGAATAAAGCTGTACAAAAAATTCTCTTTCGCAAATGAAGACACGAAACAAGATTTTTAAATGAAGCGAGACAATTTTATTAACCTTCACAGAAACAGAGACAAAAGCTTTTACCACAGAACATCTAATGAAATTGACACATTCAAAGAACATGTGATGGCATACGATCAAGGAAAAAGATTACCGTTTTGGATGAATCGAAAATGCTTCATAATTTGCACTTTTTTAGGTCTTTCATGGCCATTTCGTTGGCTTTTTAAGTGCTACACAACCAAAAAGTATTTCACTGTCAAGAAAGAATTTTCCACGATACGTTCAATGGAAACAGTTGTAAATACAAATCCTAAAACGGCCGTAAATCTGCCTTTGCCACTCTCGTACAGCGATTATTTAAACGCAGCTTACCAACTTCCAACTATTACCAGTGGCGGATACAAGGGGCTGGAAGTACTGCGTTTGTAGTACCTCTAAATTTTCTTTCATATAATTCATTGCACCGCTTGTTATTGCTCCACAAAAGTGTAACTCAGTAAGTTTGGAAATTTATCTATTTTAAACCAATCAATCTGTGAGCTTTTTAAAGCCAAAAATTTTCGTAGGGGGCCTAACCCCCTAACACCCCCGGTGGGGGGATGAGCGCCCCCCCCCCCCCACACCCCCTGATAAAAATTTTTTCATACGTGCCTAAATATCCTGTATCCGCCCCTGATTACAAGACCTTACATGACAGAAGGAAGCAGAAAGATTTAGCATCTGAATAGAAAACCGTAGAAAGCAAAAAGTCCACGAGTCGTTTCACTAAAGACTAGAACGTAAACAGATTATAACTTTTTAAGTACTGAATAAAATTGTATAAATCATTTTGCTTTGGAGCGGAACATCAAGCTACATGAACAAATTCCATGGAAGTAGAAATGAAAACGAAAATAAACCTCTATGAAAAATAGAAATGAAAAAGAGTTTCTTTTTGATGCAACAAAAATGTTTCATGTTTTCATGATAGACCAGAATCTTTTGCCATTTCAGAAAAATAAATTGAAATATCGTTTTTAATGAAAAATTTTGACCAAAAGACTGTAGGTCATTGTTCCCATTTTTCGCTGTTTTTGCCAATTTCTTTTAAAAATTACGTACAGCCTTTACGTCGAAAATTTGTAAGAAATGTCTTTCCTTCGTAAAAATATCAAGCATTGTTTAGATTTTTCATAAAATTACAGACAAATGACAGACGAGCGAGATGAGTAAGATAAGAGTGAGAGACGAATGCGAGACTAGTCAGAGACAAATGAGAGACGAGTGAGAGAAAAATGCGAGACAAGTGAGGGACGAGTGAGAGAAGAGCTAGACGAGTAAGAAACGATTGCGAAATGAGTGAGAGACGAGTGAGACAAGCAAGATTGGTGAGAGATGAAGGAGAGACGAGTAAGACGAGTGAGAGGAAAAAATGCAAGACGAGTGAAAACGAGCTAAACGTGAGAAACGAGCTAAACGAGTGAAAAATAGCAAGTTCAAACGTGTTAAAAAAGCAAGACGAAAGAAAATACGTATGATATACAAACAAAAGAGAAAAATAATGAAAGACGAGTGACTGTGAGTAATTTTATGACGATTCTTATTCAACAAAATCAATAAACTTTATCCAGAGCTTGATCTCTAATATAAATTTGTAAGGATTTATTTAAACGCATTACTGTTATTGTTTTGCTACGAAAGAAGAGTTTTAATGAAAAATTTGATCGAAAGTCTGATGTTAAATTAAATCATCTTGAAATTTAGTCGGGGAAAAATTAATAATTTGAAACTTATCTCGAGTAAAAGTGACTAAATTTGAACCCGGCAAGATTTCACCCAATTTTTTTTCCCGATAAGCTACCCTAATTGTTCATTAGTTTTAGAAAGTTCGTGCGGCATAGAGAAAGAATTATATGGTACAGAACGTTTTGTCTTTATCTGCTCTTTTTTTTAATTCTCCAAAGTCTTAACTGTATGTGACAGAAGAATAACTTTCTTAACCCTTTTTATGTAGTTTATAAGACAATAACATCCAACGACACAAGCACTGTCTAGCACAAGCGCTGACATTTATTAGACAGCAGCGTAGCGAGGATAAGCAAACAAAAATCTACGACGTACGACGTTGCACAACTGTTTTGGAAATTAGCATTTCAAGCAACTTTCAACAGCACAATCGATTAGTGTCTAAGTTCGGCTGCTGGTGCGTCGCACATTTTGGTTTGCTTAACCTGAATATTAATCACCATCATTTTTGTTTTTAATCAGCGGAGATGATTATTGGTCTAAGCAGATAGATTTTTGTTTTTTTCGGCTTTTTTTCTCAGGCTTGTACGGCAATGTTAGCTTGTGCTCGAAAGTTTTACTTTCACAAGGATACGCCGGCTTCCTTATAATCTATCGTGCCTATAACATTATGCTAGGGAGATAATAATCATCAAATATTAACTCCTATATTCCTCTATTCCCCATATCCTCTATTCTTATAATCCTCAAATCATGCATTCCTATACTCCTGTATGCCCATATTCCAGTATTCCCATAATCTCACAGTTCTATATTCCTATATTCCGATATTCCCGTATTCCCATAATCTCACATTTCTATATTCCTCTATTCCCTCATTCCCATACTCCCATATTCCATATTCTTATATTCCTGTATTTCCATATTCCCGAATTCCTATAATCTCACAGCTCTATATTCCTCTATTCCCTCATTCTCATATTTCCATATTCCTCTATTCCCTCATTCCTATATTCCTATATTCCTATACTCCTGTATTCTCATATTCCCGTATTCCCATAATCTCATAGTTTTATATTGCTTTATTCCCTCATTCCCATATACTAGTATATAATATATATAATTCACGGAGGTAGATTATATTTTGCGACAAAAAAAAGCTTGGCACCACGGAGATTAAAGTTCATGGTTTTCGTGGTTTTTAAAAGATATTAAAAAAATCAATCCCCTTCCTGATATTTAACTTGACTAACTAAAAAAATCGCGAGAATTAGATTTGACGGATGGCGAAGAAAAAAATTTCCCCTAAGGTGTTCTTTTTCATTAAAAAAGTAAATGTCTGTTCGCAGCTTTCGGCTGCTTTATTTTGTTTTTGTTTCGTCAAAGTTAGTTGCGTGGTTTTTTCTAGAACTTTCTAGAATGTTTCTGATTTGCAAGATGCCTTTGATAGTCTTCTAAAAGACGTCGAAAAAACATATTTCAATGGACAATTTGTGCTTCGAACGCCGAATTCGAACGTTGGAACTATAAACAGAGAAGAAGACTTATACACTTTATAAAACCAAGTTAAAAGCTGAAAGAAGAGTTTTTTGCAAAGGTCAGATACATATTCGCGCCATTTTGGTTGAGTTATTATCAACAACACACCACTGCTACCACTGCTTTGAACCGTTAGTTCTTGTTCTTTATTCAAGTTGATATTTTACGAAGATTATTAATCAGAACCGAATAAATTCAAAAATCAATGTCTTAATGTAAAACGCCGAGTTAATGAATGTAGTGCTTTTATGTACTATTGGAAACCAATGGCAAGTATTGGTGCGTGGGCTTTCTTGAGGAAGTTTTTTTTTCTATTTCAATTTTGCTATAATTCAAAAAACTATTTTTTTCCAAATCTGTGTGTGACCATTAGGACGGAATATTTTGTAACATACTTGGCTTTTTAATAATTTTTCTACGTGACAAACAATTTTTGCAAGTACTAAAAAACAATAGAAAACAAGGAAACAAGTTGTAAAAGATGAAACGAGTGGAAAATGGTAAAAATACTGTTTAATTCAATTTGATCTTTGTTGGGTAAGGAGCTGCGTTTTCAAATTAAACAAATTGATAGTGAAATAATTAATAAAATTACAAATGTTGGCGCCAAAATTGGCATCTTTTTAAAAGTTGATGATGTCATTAAAAATCTGATGACGTTATTTTGCTCCTTATATGTCGTAGAACATACGTGCTAACTTTTATCATCATAGTATACCTTTATCATAAGTTATGGAAGGGAGGGACACCGGAATATCGGTACTTGTCTTCCCTGATGTTCCTCCACTCTAAGTAATTTATTGACTTCCCCTAGGACAAAAACAGTCTTAGCTGTTTCCAAAAAGTTAATAAGTGTTGCAATTGGCACCTTTTCGATATATTTAAAAAACAAAATAATCTTTTTTCATTTAAAATAAGTTACATATTGCGTAAAAAGGCAAAGCTATTGTTTGGCGAAGGCACATCGGGCAGCTCCCGGTTGCCCGAGTGACCAGTCCACCCCGATTAAATCGTATTGCCATCAATTGTGCAGATTGTTCTGGACAGATTTTCGTTGCCTGCCAGATACTCAAACTTGCCTTCTCTCTTCGGTCTCTTTCGAGAGACCAGTAGAACAAGGTCGGCTGTCTCAGTAGGCTTTGTTAAGGAGTGGAAAAAAAATTTACCAAATTTGTTTCAATGAAATACAAGCAAATAATATGAGAAAGCAAGATAAAAATCTGAAACCACTTTCCAGACAGAAGAATGTGAAATGTCACCGATGAAATCAACATTTTACCAAGATTTGTTAAGGAGTTGAAAAAAATTAACCAAATTTGTTTCAATGAACACCAAGCAAACAATATGAGAAAGCAAGATAACAATCTGAAACCACTTTCCAGACAGAAGAATGTGAAATATCACCGATAACATCAAAATGTAACCAAGATCAGATAAGGTACCTAAAAATAGTCAAATTTACTTTAATCAGCCTGTACAAGAAACGGTCCAAAAGACGGTATTTCTATCAGCCAAATCAGTTTCAAACGTCAATGAAAATTTTCTTTCATACACAAACAAAATCTTAAAAAATGTTATAACAAATACGGATAGGTAGGGGCAGTAACTCCTCATGTCTGTTGTTATAAAATACTTCTAAATAAAAACATTTGGTCTTTAATGCAAAAGATGCAGCCGATAACAGCAGCGAAGTCAACCGAGAATGCAATAAAAAAAAGAAACACAGCAAAAACTTCTAACTGATAAAAGAGAATGCAAACAATACGGTGTCTAGATACTAAACAAAAATTTGTGGTTATTACTATTTGACTACTTCACGGTACAACTTTTGCCCAAATTACCACCGAGGTCTTTTCAAGCGAAAAATGTTGCTTCCAAAAATCTTGGTAGTCCAGTGGTAAAGCGAAAGTATAACGCGCGATAAGTTTTAAATTCGAATCCCAGCCGGAGTAAAGTTATTATTTGTTTACCGTCTCTGCAATTGCTTTGATCTTAAAGATTTTTCGCTTGAAAGCCGCTCGGTAGTCCAGTGCTAAGGCGCGCGGTTAACATGCAGGAGGTCCCGAGTTCAAGCCTCTATTCGGGATGTTTCAAAGAATTTTAGCTTTTGATAATTCGGGCAAAAGTTGTACCGTGAAGTGGACAGCCGTTTAACGGAACAGGGTTTGAGTCCCGGTCGGTGCAAAAAATTTCCGATTTCCCGTTTTTTCTCGTACGGAGCGAATCCAGTCTAAAACGAATAATCTTAAAAAAAAAAAAGCTTAGACCAATAAGTCTTCCCGTAAAACGGTCGACTTAATAAGCTACAAAACAATTTGCATTAAAAGATACGCAAAACAAAAAATGAAAAATAGAACATAGCATTGAGCCCATTTCCAGAAATAAAACAAACAAAAACTAAAAGAGAAGAGGTAAGCATGAAATGCAAATAAATATTTTTTCAACCCTATCCAGGCGAGGGAGGGGGGGGGGGAAACGCCCCTATATTTTGGTCTAAAAATTTGTTGCCATGGTTACCATAGCAATAAAAAATTTGGGGTTGCCCAGTACCAAAAAGGAATTGCTTGAAAACCAAAAAATATGTTAAAGAGAATTGTATTAGCTTTCAGAAACATGAAAAAAAATTGAAAAAACATTTTCCAACCAAAAGTTTTTGTGACTATTTTGTGATTTTGGGCATTTTTCACAATTGATGACGCGGCCACAAAAGGTTCAAAAGGGAAGGGTTAAACGTTGTTTGGTAGATGAAAGGGCATGGAAAGTAGATTGCAAAAATGATTTTGAAGAATATGGATATGCATACTAGTGGTGAAATGATGTGGGTTTTAGGGCTTTAGCAGTCACAAAGATTATCAACTTTGGGAATTGCTGTAAAGTACTAATTCAGAAAAAATCACAACTTTTCGATGTGAAAAAATTCAGCAACGGCTTATCGAGTCCCACAAGGCGTCAAAAGGACGTTTTGTGCTAACAGGGTTTGACCGAAGCTTCAAATGTCATTTTCAAGAGATGGATATTATGAAATAGTGTTAAAATAGTTAGAATTTCTTTATTACTTCATGATCAAATAACATTTTTTGTGTAAACATTACACCTCTAAGGACGCCCAATATAGCTTTATGACCTGTGATTCTAGAGTGACCTTCTTGAATAACAAGTTGCTTTTTCATAAGAACATCCAGCTTCGAGTAAGCCTTGAAAGTGTTTATACTCTAGAGCTCCTCACTCAACGAAAGTCAAATTGAAATGATCTTTTTCCAGCTTGTTTCACCCCAAGTTTCACCTTTTAGTAATAACGAACAATTTTCCCCAACGAAGTTTGCTCCAATAAGGTGGTCCTTAACTAGTAACCTTGACTTGTAACACTTTTTGTGTTTTTATTTCATACACCAGGTACAAACGCCGAAGCAAAACATCACCGTAGCGACTCGCAAAGTCTTCAAACCAAACAGAAACACGGAAAAAACCAAACAAACTGATCAGAAGTGATAAAGAATGCAGAAGTACACAATTGAACAATTCGACAAATGAAGTCAAGTCAACCAAGAAACAGACTTTAGTTTCACAAAGTATAATTATCGATGATGAATTCAAAGGAGCGTTCATATTTTTTCTCAAAGTCATTTTAAACGGGACTATGATTTTATAACTGAGAGAAATTTATCCGAGGCTGACTTTATATATGTGGTGTTTGTATCCACGGAGAATATATATGTGAAATTAGGACAAAAGAGACAAGAAGTTCTGATATAGTAGTAGGCTGTATTTTTTACGGTTATGAAGAAATAAGAAATGATTAATTTTCAGTGTGTAATTAGTTCTTGTGCTACTCGGGCTACTAGGCCCGCTGCCTTGCATTACGATGAATTCTACCTAAACCAAACAATTTGTGAACTTGAAACTTTTTGACTTTTAATATAATTATATTTGGAACATTTTCAAAAAATTTCAGATAACTAACAATTTTTGTGGCATAATTATGCTCAATTATTGAACTGAAGGTGAGAAATGTAAGCAAAATTTGCGTAAATTGAGTATAACTTAAAAACCTTATAACTTTTGATAGATATAAGCTTATGACATAAAACTTGGACAGTCATCTTGTAATGATAAAAGGAAGATGCTGACGTCATTAATTTTTCTTGTGACTTCATATTTTTAAAATGGCGCACCAAAAGCGAAAAAACAAATTATAGCAAATTTGGCGCGCTTTAGACATTCAGGACTTGATTATTTTTGAAATCTGACAATTATCTATGAAAGCTAAGGCTATTGGCTTCCCGAATTTGAAAACATATTTGAAAAATGTCTTCTATCTCAAAAGTTATAGCAATTTAAAAAGATGTATGTGTTTTCAATGTTTCATTTTACATGATGACGTCATCAAGTAACCATAGCAACCACAACCACCATCCTGAGACATTAGCCACGTAATCAGGAAACCTGCCTCTGACCTCTCTTACCCTTACCTTTACTGTACACAGCAACCCACTCATAAAATTCGCTTTCTTCCTTGAGAAAAACTAACTGGATTCCGAAATCGGGAATCGGGAATCGGGAATCGGGAATCAGGAATCAGGAATCGAGACGCGGTGCGAAAAGCGAGTGTTAGCGAAGAAAAGAGGCCAGGTTTCCTGATTATTAGCCACGGGCCTACTAGCCCCCCCCAGTCGTGCCGAACACAAAAAAGCCCAGCCGGGGTAGGGTTAGATGATACTGTTAATAGGTGTATTGTTATCTGATATTCAGATTCACTTCTCTCTTCACCGCACGCTCAAGTTTTAGAGTCTTAAGACTGTAATCTCTTGACAGATATTGGATCTAATCATCAGCTGGACGAAAATATCAGTCGGGCTTAATTTTAGTCTCCTCACCAAAATTTATTCGCTTGTTTAACTTTGCAATGCCTTCTGGTCCTTCAAACACCCTTAGGAATTTAGCGGCTTTGTCAAGCATATTACCCATAACATTTTCTTGATCTCCTCAAGGTATTCCATAGGTCAGAATGTACCATGGTACATTCATGAAAATGAATGAAAATTTTGGCTCGGAATCTAGGAATTTGGCAACGAGATTTTCCTTGGATATCCTTGGATTTGATAATCAACGAAAAACTAGTTTTGACGTGACTTTCACCGTTCCTCCAATTCGGGTACTAAATTAGGATTGAAATGAAATCAATTTATGAAGTATGATTATTTCATGACATCTTCTACTAAGCGAACCCATTTTTCAATCATGCCGCATTTCAAACATCCATGATGTGGGCAAATCAGAACTGTTGCATATAAATTTTTTTATTTATAATTTTTATTGTTTAATATCAAATGTTTTTTATACAATGTTATAGATTGTAGCTCGTGAGAGCGCATGAGGATAGCGCGCTAGAATAAATAACACTGCCTTGTAAACTTGTTTTATAATTGCGTGCCGGGATTGCGTCCGTGCTAATGTAAGAAAACTGACCAAATGAATCTTACTGCGTAAACAAATTGGGTTGTTAATTTACTGTTGAATCCTGGATGTTCCCGAATTAAAAACTAGAAATCACAGACTAGATTGGCACATATTCAGTGGTAAATGGTCCACGCTCGAACAGAAAAAAACGTTTAAGGATTATCCTGGACTCTAGATTGTATTGAAGACGGGAGCAAACGGCAGAAATCCGGGATATTCCGGTTCGTACAACCACTGATCTAAAAAACAACTGGATAGCTCATCCGGCTGCTTTTTTTAAGCCGGTTTTTTCTTAAATATCCGCAGTGTCGTGACCCACTTTGGAATGGATTTGCTCATAACAACGTAGCAACAACGGCATTAACATGGGTCACGACATGGCGGAGTTTTAAAGAAAATTGGCGCGGTATTGAGAAGCGCTATCCAGTTGTTTGTTAGATCAAGGCGCATAACGCAGGCTTTAATTTATACTCTACAAAAGCGCTTTATGAGTATTGACGGAAAAAAGCTGAAAAGACTGCAGTAATTGCCATCACACTGAGTTTGCAACCGTGTTAGAAACTGCATTTGTTATCTTGTAACAGAGAAAAAGTAATATGATAAGAAAAGTGAGTTGATTTTTAAGAAACCAGTTATAGGTCGTCAGAAAACTTAAACTATCAGGTAACTATTAGGGTCTTGGATAACCCATGAAAAGACTTATTTCTTAAAAAAAGACGCTCATGACGAAGAAAAAGCAACTACACTTGTCATGAGTCCTCAAACGTGAAAAATAAACTTTTTAACGCTATAGTACTAAAGGCCTTAAAAATAACAAAAAGAAAACTTTTAATGAAAATAGGGTCACGGGTGAACTATCATTTAAATCAAAAAATATTTCGTTTCCTAATTTCTTGTAAATATGTATTGTCCTCTTGTACTATCAGGTGTCATTATTTGGAGTACTTACATCATATTTTACGTCAAATTTAAATGGAAGAAACATGGTGAAAAAACATTGAATGATATTTTTAATGCAGCTACCATTTTCGTTTGTTTGGGCCACAGTTTTGTCATTATTGCTTCATTTCGGCTTAATGTCATGAGGTATTTAAATACTATGCCAAATAAAGGCAATGCTGAAAAATATATTTGCTCTCTGATCGTTGAACGCCAAACTGTTCAGAAAACTATCCGACGCTATTTTAAGTTTGCGTTTACGTAATTTCTTAGCTTATTTGTTGGTCTTTATTAGTTTTGTAGACTATTGTTTTTAACCAACTTGAAATAAATTGATAACGATAATGATAATATAACATGGAATATAACAGCGGTAGCAGAACCAGTCCAGGTTAGTACGCAAAACGGTACACTTTAGACTGGATTTGACGTATCCAAAGACCCAAGCTATTCCAAAAGCTAGCAAAGGTGAAATAATGAGGATTAGGCTATTCAAGGTGATCTCGTTTTCAAATGACGGGAAGGATGAGACGAGACGCGATTTTTATCGGCAACGTACCAATTTATTGCTGATTACAGCCACAAAGACACTAACGTTGAACAAAAAATATCTGGTGATATTGCAAACTTTAAAGAGCATGTCATGTCGTACTAGAAAATTATTGTGCCACCCTTGATTTTAATTTCCAGGATATAGAAGCAACAAATGAAAGACAGCGGCAACTCATAAACCGAGAAATAAATAGAACCAAAATGTAAAATTATGAATGTGTCAAACTTTATGAATTGTGCCCTTACCCTTTATTTCTGAAATATCTATTTTAACAAACTTTTTGACCAATATATTTTTCGTAATAAATGAAATTGAAGTAAAAGAAAGAGAGTCGGTTCTGGTTTCAATATTATAAGCGATTTGCCTCGATTATACAATTTTAGATCGTTACTTCGGCTTT
>JAUBWS010070533.1:0-13925 GCA_032270445.1 Darlingtonia californica
AAAATTATAAAATTTTTTGTGGGGGGGGGCGTTTCCCCCCGCCCCCCCCCCCCCCCCCTAGGTCTGAACCGCACTTAAAAGCCTAGGCTGAATAGGGTTAAATAAAACACATGGTCTATCAGACTCAATCTGTTGAACTTGTGAAAACTAATTAAGTGTAATTAAGTTGGAATGAATATTTTGCATCAAGAGGAACGTACAGAACGTACAGACCGAAGAAGAAGTTGATACTAATACAAGGCTCTCGAAAGAACAAGTAAGTTCACTTAAAATCAGTTCACAAATTATGAATGATTTTTTTTCCTGGTAGTTACTCGAGTCCGGAATAAATGTCCCTGAACGGATATCTCAAAGGGGTTTGGGGGGTACATTTTCATATGGCTTTTGTTTCACGAACGCAAATTTTGAAATATTTCGCGTGGATTTACTGTTGCCACTGGTTTTACCGTTATCGTTTTAAAGGTTTTGATTTTGGAGAGGAGAGAGGAATTCCACCTAGAAAAAGGAAAACTGGAAGATTGAAAGATCGTGGCGGGTCTCCCTTCTACTAGCCCTGTTTATTCGAGACTTGCCGGCGCCTTGATTTCTAAAACAATTATTCCTAAATTACAGGTTGACTTTGTCGAAAGTGTGAAACATGAGTGCTACGAGAAAACAAAAAACGTGGAGCAGAGTCTATTGGTCAAAAAAGCCACGGCAGAAAAAATTCTCGAGTTTAATAACATAGGGTACTGTGACAAAATTGAAAAGATGTGTCCCGTTCTGGCAGCACCTTTGAAAGGGAGCGTGGGTTCGTTTTCCACGGATACCAATGCAGCAAAAGTTTGTCGTACGTCTATGGTGTATTTAAGACAAGGTGCATATGATCAGTTTTTGTTATTATTATACTTATTAAGAAAATTTGTGCACTGCACTTTTTCTAGCGATTGGTAAATTTCAAAATGGAAAAAATGCGTAACGGATCAAACCTTATAAATCATACAATTTTTTATGGTACTCGAAAAGGCCAAGACATTGTAAATAAATTTCCTGGTCTAGAAATTTAAACTGAAAGCGTTGACGTCAGCAGAAAATGGCCAATTTTCCCCCACAAAGTTACTTTCAATGTTCTATCTATTGAATCAGCTAGATTCTTTCAAATCGGACCTCAGGGAGGAACAAAATATATGCAAAAATTGGAGCTGCTGTGAAGGAGGGAGCATGAAATTTATTGTACAACATCACTTTTCTTTTTCCCCAGATTCCCAGGATTCGAATATGTCATGAGCTGTCCTCTAGTTATTTGGGGGTGAACCAGAAAGTGATTATGACATTTTATAACTAGACTTTGAACCAACCTAGTAAAAAATCTTGTTCATGCTCGACTTCATCTCCGAAAATAAGGCTACCTTTTATTGGAAAAAGGATGTCATCAAACGAAAGTAACGAAAAATTTGAGTAGGTGGCGACAATTCTGTCCTGCGAAAAAGTTTGTCTGATTCAAAATTTGGTGAGAAATTTCGATTTTATTTAAGATTTCAAACACGGGCTAACATAATTGCATCACCCAATGACCAGTTATTAGTGGCTGCTGGCACCTAGAAAAGAGCGTTTGGCTGGTCTAGTAAGATAGGGACGTCTAATTCGTATCGGACCTCGCTGAAAAGAAACTACGAAATGTCTGTTGACCATGACAATGTAAAGAGCATGAAAAGGAATACCTTGACATCAAGGCGTTGGGGCTTGACCCAAGTGACCCCGAAGTTCTAAAGGCTCATAGGGTTAATAATCCCGCACCAACTAACTATCAGGTAGGGATCTTTTTGGATAATATTGAACACCAAGCATTGAATACGTATGTTTTAATAACGTTGCACTTTTTCCTTTCTTTACACACTAAAGTAACTAAAAATGACACAAAAATAAATGGTATAAGGATTTTTCAAAAATATCCAAAAGACAGGGATAACCACAACAAATCGATACATTGGATTCATTACTTGGCTGTCAAGCACAGAACCGCACCTTCTAAAGGTATACATGCTACACAAAGTTTATGTTATTAAACACATCCTTTAAATTCCTTACAAAAGATGGTTGGTGACGTTTGGCATTACATTCATGTGGTATAAGAATAGTCAAAAGAAGTAAGAGTAATAAATGAAATACAAACCAAATTCTATGTCTCCAAGAATTTTTTAAATTATAGGACTTCTGAGCATTTTATACTTATATTACTTTTTAGCCAGCAAGATACTTGAACAATACAGAGAAACTAGTATAGTTCCCAGAGAATAAACCCCAATTACTTTGAAAGTAACAAAATATTGGTTGCAAGAGTATTAGTATCTTGCTTGGATGCTTTTAAAATTTTCGTGGCCACATCTCTCACCGCTTTAGCTCAGAGATGTCTTAAAAAACTGAGAAGGTAACTAAAGATACTTTGTTGCAACTATGACTGTCCAGAAAGCAAAAGACATCTTCAGCAGAAAACGACAGTACAGCCTTACTTGTTTTTAACCCTACAAGGGACAACTCGACCCCCAGCCACTTTTTTCCAAATTGCTTTTGAATGGCTTGTTCGTTTTTAATAAACTTTTGTGACTTTTCCCAAAATTTATTAAAAATCATTTTTAGTTGCTGACTTCAGCCAATCTAGAGATATTGGCCATTGGTCAGAACCACCTATACTATTTTTTTACCTCCAAATAGCTACAACATTGGGAAGTGTAGTGTCAAATAACTTTTTAACGAGAACTGCAAATGTTTTCATACTCTGTCAGTCAACTTACAATTAATGAAATTGCAACAATTTGACAAAGTTTTAAAAAATTTGACATGATGACGTCACTGACGTTATTATGACGTCATTTTAGTGAAATTTGGTCTAAAACCGCAAATTTCGCCAGGTTCAACGAATTCTGACGTTTTTTTGGCCTTTATGATGTAGGGGCTAATTATAGCTTTCAAATGAGGGGTCGAACATGTTTCTACGACGTCATAGTGGGAAGTTATGAGTGATTTTATGTCAAGAAAATGGCATTTTTTACAAATTTGGCCAAAATTATCATTTTGGCACTTGTTCATAACTTTTGAACCAGTAATGATATTGACTTCAAATTTTAAACAGTTACTAACTAAGTCAATACCAAAGAAGTGATATAAAAAAATTATTGTTTTAAGTTGTGACGTGGCATTTTCCTGAATTTTGGTCATTTTGGCGCGCTTTGTAAAACCTTTTGGCGCTTCACTTGAAATTAAAAATAAATTCAATTGTCTTATTTATTCTAAACCGAAAACAGAAAAATAAGATCTCTCCTACGCTCTATTTTTCAAGATTTGTTACAATTTTGATGACGTCAGCAAAAATTGGTAGCCACTTTTGAGATTTTTTTTCGGCCATTTTGTTTGTTTTATGTTGGTGAATGTGTGTACTAAGTTTCAAGTAAATTGCATCATTATTAAAGATTTTATCAAGGGGGGGGGGGGGGGTCTAGTTATCAAAAAAAGCCCAACCCTTGTAGGGTTAAAATGCTCATTTCTTAACCTGATAATCAAATTTTAACAATTAGTAATTTTTAGTCCTTTTTATGCTCTAGCTAGCAGATTGCCGGATTGGATATGATATTTAGAATTACGTTTCCGATTTCAAGAACATGGTGCATAGTTGACCCCCTCCTGCACCCTGACTATTAAACATTAAAAACTAATTGAAAGATTTATTTACTAGCAATCACTTGGACTTATTTTCAAAAATGAAAATACCACTGGTGAGATAGTCGAGACTTTGTGGTAACCAACTCACTGAGGACAGAGCGTTCAATTAAAAGAGATTCAATCAAAATATGTCAAACAAACAGCCTAAGTAATATAAAGGTGTGACAACTCATATATTCATTTTCTCAAACAAATTTTATATCATCAAAAAATTGCCTTTGTGGTAACCAACTCACTGAGGACAGAGCGTTCAATTCCAAAAAGGAATCTTGGATGAGAGAAACACAAGTTACAAGGACTAAAGCCTAAATTTGAAGACTGGCATTGTAAACGTACTCTTACATGGTATGAATTAATTGGTTTCGCTTAACCTTTATTTCAATAGGAAAAATTAAATAACAATCTATAAAATTTTTGAATTAGGTGATAATGTCGAAGAAATATTGAAATAGTAAGGATATGAAGTATACAGTGTAACATTTTTGATAGCAAAAAAAATAAAAAAGTAGTTTCATATGAGTAGAGAAAGTGAAATCCGTTTGGGCCGTTAGATAATGGCAAGTGACCAGAATGACCAATAGCCTTTCACTTTCCAATGGTCAAATGCTTAATTAAGTTTATGAAAATATCACGTGCACTTTCTTTCAAAAAGTCATATACTCAATTCCCTACTGAAAACAATGAGCTGTGTCGAGTAAAAGAATCACTTCTGTAGGTTCAGAGTTCAATACAGTTAGAAACTTAAAAAACGGCACAAACAAGAACTAGATGGCAAATATATGCCAGTCTTTCGTGATTTCTTTGCTACAAAGGAAAAATAGGATGGCAAGCAAAAGCTTTCAAAAAGAAGAAAGACCGTGACTTCCGTGAATATGCAGTGCATTTGTATGACGGGTACAGTGAATAAAAAATATATACCTGAATATTCATTGAAAGTATTCGGAAATAGACTATTTCACCACAACATGAAACTCTGCCCTACCACTTCTCGTTTTCTTTAAGTACAGTATACCATTATTAAAGGTGACTTAGCTAGCAATGCATTCCAAAAAAAAATAATTACGTTATTCTTACTTCAAGTTATCTTGGATTTCAAATTATTATTTTCTCCAAAAAACTTTGTAAAATTATTGTACTTTAAGGAACCCAAAGAGGAAAAAGAAGACCAAGTGCAAGAGGACCTAAAATGCCTTGAATACCAAAATCATTTAACCGCCTTCTACGAAACATAAATGACTCGATTCGTGAAGCGGATAGAGAAAGGTTGTTAGAATACTATAAAACTTTATATATTTCAAAGCATATCGTCATCATAAATATCCTTTTTCCCTCTTGAAATTGTTCTACAACATCAAATTGCATCCAGAGGATGCCCATGATCTCACCTGGGATAGCTTCATTAACAATAGAGGCATCCCTGGTCACAACAAATCAAATGATCTCAATCTGGAGCATATGAACAACTTTCTAAAGGAGCTCTTGAAAAACTTGAAAATAATGCAGATCGTATGTCAAAGGCAACAAGTAATATCCAATCACCCATTGAAAAAAATGAGAAGACCCTAGAGGTGAAACGCGAGAGATCTGATTACAATTAGGCTGATTACATCAAAAGTGTACGTCATCTGGCTAAGGAACTAAACAAAGTGAATCCGTTTCAAGACGAAAAGGGAAGCTATGAAGCCTTTCCAAAATTTAATGGCAAAGTTTTGCATAAACTTGATCTGACAGGATACATAAGATAGGTTATTAAAAAGAGAGGTGAATTCAAGCCTGTGTTGTGTAACCTGGATTATTGAAAAATAAGTTGTTACTTGAAATACAAAATAGTAATTTATCATTTATACCTTCACGATTTTTATAGAAAAGGTGTTGTGTGAGTAGTAAATCCCTGGTTCAGTGGCCTTAAGCTAAAAACAGTTTCCTATTCACAGGGCTTCTTTTCTTGCACCATAAATTCAAGAGAGCAGAAATAAATACCTAAATTATTATCTATAAAATTAAAAAAAATTGAAATATACTTTTAAGGTAGCTGAAATGAGCTCAAAATTCCCTGTTAATTAAAAAAAAGTTAATAATAAAAATTACTGACTCAGGAGAATATTGAAAAAAGATATTGTCCACATTCTTGAAAACAAAATATAGTATTGTACTGAAATGGATCCTGGGAATAGATCCTGCACTAATGTGACTATCCAATTTCCGCAAAGGTAACGGATCGAGTGGGGATTGAACCCACAACCTTTCGCTTGCCGGACGATTGATCTACCGACTGCGTTATCGATCCGATGTCATTACACTAATTTGTAGTAGACAAGGGGAGCTTTCGCTCAATTGAACCTGAATCCTACGAACCAATTCAATGTCAACGAATTAATGCACAGGCGGAGCCCAATGCACCATTCAACCTGCTAACTTTGTGGCAATTGTAAAGTCGTGTACATTGGGGAGAGGCATACGCCCAACGGAGCCCCGTTTCGGTGTTGAACACCATACATATATATATATATGGTTCCATGATGAAAATATAGTATCCTATCTCAGATGAAATTTTAAAAAGTTTCAAAACCTTCCATCAATGAGAACAGTAAAAAAGTGGGTCTTGAATAAGTTTACAATCAAATCCATTTACCAAAAAGAAATTATTTAAAAAGTCAACTATCGACTATAGAAGAGGTATCTGGAACATCCAATTAAAACAAACAATATCCTTAACTTTTAATTTAACGACAGACAAACGAATATTTGGTCTTTGTCAACTGTGGCACTTAAGGCTAGCACTGGAACATTTTCGGAACAAAATGACCTGATGGTATTAATTCTTGAAAAAGCTTCACGGAAAACTTTGCCATCAGTAGACGATGATGTACCCCAAAAAGCTTTGTGAGCCTCATCAACAACAATGACTTCAGGTTTTGACGAGAAATTTTAGTAGACAAGAGAGTACACCAACGAAAATCATGCAGCCAACGTTCTGGGGTGTCAATAATGATGTTATAAAACCCGGAGCTAATTTTATCGAAATCGCAAGATCCAAGTGAGCAAGCATTTAAACCAAGTGAAGAAATGTTGTTAGCAGCAGTAACTTGATCTTGAATAAGAGCTCAGAAATTTGAAATTTGTGACTAGGTTCAGAAACTTAGATTTTCTGACGTGAGACATCCGCGAGACATCTCGGTATTTTTCTGTACCGAATTTAGGATAAGAACCATTGGTAAGAAAGAACCTGAGGCTCAAATTAACAAAAAAGATAAGAACATTGAAACTGAGAAAAAGTTATCTGAGAGTATACCTTCCGGTTTTTCGCAAAGTTAACATTTTTTAAATTCCCCCTTAACCGCCAAAAGTACAAAAGTTGTAATGACGTCAATCAAACAATTTGATTACAATTTGTCTTATATCTAATTCAATCCAAATTTGAAATTGTTGGCTCGATTGTTGACATTTAGTTAAATAATTATACGCATTTTAATTAAACGCATTTTAATTAAATTAATACGCATTTTAATTAAATTTGCTTTCTAACCCTCAACTCAAAATAATTTTCGCATTTATTTTTCCAAAGGGAATTTTGGAAATGTCAAAATGTTTTAAGGTCATAGCATACGTAGAGATAAACATATCTATGAAAAACTGGCAGGTCAAATAGGGCTAACTTAGATAAAGCGGAAAAGCAAAAATGTACCTGTCACATCAAGGTATTCTTTCATCTTCGTTACGTACTCAACAGGTAACAGTTTTGCAACTTCTTTATGCAGATCTCTCCAATAAGGCATTTTATCATCAAGTTCTATTTCCGCCATATTATTTTTTACTTTGACGATATACCTATGTAGTTTGAAGGATTGAAGGATTAACAGCAAACCGATAACATGGGTCCAGCATGAATGAAATGGAAATATCTTTTTCTACATATTTTCTCCATTTTTTTTCCAATACATCCCCCCCCCCCCCCCCCTCCGGGATAGTACCACGCTATTTTTAAAAAATTCCCTCTAAAATTTCTCAAAATTTCTCAAAATTTATTGAAATTGCGACCCTTAAGCACTGAACGCAAAGTTTCGTGATTTTGCGACCTTAGTGGGACTCGGAAGGGTGAAAAACATACCCTTATGGTCCATAGGTTGAGTATTAATAATTAATTAATCGGAATAAAATCGGGGTGGTTGGAAAAGTTTTCAAAAATTGATAATCGGGAGGGGGGGACTATTATTCGGTACTCTAAAGTAATAGCCCAGGTCAAATTAGCAGCCGCAAGTAGCCGCAAGTCAGCGAGTTTAAGGCAAACGAAAAGAGAAAGTAGTGGTAGCTAGAGACGAGCGGTAAAGTACTCAAAAATATTTTTTATTTTTTCGTGATTTATTGTAATTCTTGACTTTTTTCGTGTTTTTCTTGTGATTTTTGATTTTCTTCTGAAATTTTTGTGAGTTTTGGTTTTTTTGTGATTTTTTCTTAGTGTACAAGATTGTTTTGAGTACTTTACCTCTCGAGTAGACACGGGTTACACTAATATCAGAATTTTTCACAATTTTTTTACAAGGAGAAATCTGTCATGAAGACCATAAGGTGCAGCAGGCGGATATGAATAACTCTGCTTAAGTTTCGATTTTACTCGCAGTTGCTTATATTCGCAACACAGCAACAAAGGCTATAACAAATGAAAAATACAAATCTTAGAAACGAAATACGGAAGCGAACTAAAACAGAAATCGTGACAAACTAAACTGAATACATACTAAGATACAGCTTCTTCCGAATAACACAACACTCTGTTTACGATTTACACAAAAAAGGCTTACATACGAGAACACATTGACAAAACAAACAAAAATATACGTCTACAGCTTATTTATCTATTATCTATATTAGCGAGCACAGAAGACACTAATATAATTGCTTGACATAACTGACAAAAAGAAACTCATTAAACAATACCTTAAAAACAATCAAACATGAAGCAATAGATAAAAGAACGAAAAGCTGACAACGAAGGAGAGCAAAAAAGGAGAATAGAAAATAAACCGGTAAAAACAATAAATATGAGAAATTGCGAGAGGAACCAAACGTTAGGCCATCCTTACCTGAAATTCAGATCTGTTTTTCCTTGCCCGGCACGCTTCCGCAGGTCGGTAAAGATCTATCCACCCGGGCGGCCCGGAGATAATTTTTTAGCTGAATTTGAGTTTCTAAATCCGTTTCCGGTCTGCGAGTTTATAAAACATTATGCATCTCAGCGGCCTACCGAGTTAACTAGTAAAACACGTCTCAATTTGATCGTGGGTAACACATGTCTCGATGTAATTGTTAGAAACATGAGTTCTATAAGTTATAAAAAACGAAAATGTAGGTTAAATGTCATAACTTTCTTATACATTCATAACGGTTTTTAGATTAAATAACTAAAGTAAGTGATAATGTAGGTTAGATATGAAAATCCTATTAAAAGATAAAAATACTGGCCACGGACAGGAAACACAGAATTTTTTAAGGATGGCCTTAATGTCCTATGACATTAATATCTGGCCTCCTCGAGATATAAACTCAATATGTATCTTGAACAGATACAGGATCCTCTGATGGGGAATCTTTAATACACAAGTTTGTAAATCAAAACACAATTCGTCTTGTTACACCGTACCACCATTTGCCGCCACCATTCATTTTTCTCACTATATCATTTTTCGTAAAACACTATACGTTTTAGGTTATGTGTGCAAGAAACCAGTCATTTTGAGGACTGCTTTCATTTATGATGAAGACGTTGTTGATCTTCATATTTATTTTGACTTTACGCCATTTGCTTCTGACTTGGAAACTGTTTAAATACTCTTCCCTCCAGCGCGTCTAAAACTCGTTAGCTATATGCTGGACCCTCCTTCATCGACGTATGCAATATAGATCAGTTTTTTGAAAAATGTTAGGATGGGACATCATAACTTTGGGTTTTATTGTTAAGATATTTGCAGGTGACAAGGGTAAAAGGACTATCGGCATCGTTTAAATTTTGAGTTTAAGATTGCTTCAACTTCTGTCAATAGTGTTCTGAAGGATTCATTATTCAGACTGTGGCCATGTGTAAAAAGCAGCAAAAAGAGGAAATAACGCGCCGATCTGACTTGGTGTTCCCAGACACCACCATGTGACTTGCTTTTGGAGGATTTGTTTCCATTGCATCCAATCACCTTCGTTGTTTTGTAGAAATCTATAAATCTTCTCGTGGTCCATATTCTCGATTGCTTTGTTCAAATAATTGCTAGCATCAACAAAATTAGTACCGTTGTCCGACCTCAGTGAACGTACGTTTCCTCTTCTCGCTATGAGACGTCGAAGCATCATGAAAAATGAATCTGTGTCTAGGGAACTTGTGCTTTCAAGATGGACTGCACGTGATGACAGACAAGTTGCACGTGATGTCAGACAAGTGAAGAGTCCCACGTACTTCTTAATTTCAGATCTTCTTTCCTTTATTATAAAATGCCCAAACATATCAACAGTTGCATAGGTGAAAAGGGCAACAGGCTTTACCCTGTAAATAGCTAAACCTCCAATTCTTTGTTCTATCGTCTTCTCTCTTAAACGCCGACATTGAACGCAATTTGAAATGATACTTCTAGCGAAATTGTTGACACCAATGATTCAATACCCAGAGGCTTTGACTTCATTTACTGTCATACGTCTTCCTCCATGAGCTGTCTTGTGATACTCTCGAGTGCCAAACAAAAGCAGCCGACGAGGCATCTTTGCAAAATATCTGTTCGGAAGGCATATTCTTCCTGGAGATTTCGATGTGTTCGGGGAGTATTCTAAAAACTCCTATAACAAAAAGTAAGATGTGTTCGGTCGATCTAATTCGACTCCTGGAAATTAAGCAGGTGTTCGGTCGAATAAATCAAACTTCTGGAAATTAATCATGTGTTCGGAGCGACATAAAAAATGATAAATCCGATCACTCTACACTGTCTAACTGTTCGGTTACAAGTTGCTAGAAAAGCAAGACGTGTTCGGTGAGCGACGTCATACATTCTATGACGTCACACAGGCACTAAGATGTTCTGAAAATAGACTGAGGCCTAGAAAAACTCTCTTGTATATACTGTCTATTTGCATTAGTTGCCGGAACCGTCGCTTATCAAATTGTATAGTAAAAGTAAAGTTAGGTGTTCGGAAAAATAGCTTGGAATCTTTGTGTTATTTTTAAGGCCTTGTTCGCAAAACAGCCTGAAGCCCTTCCTTACAAACTCCTTTTTATATAGTCGCTTTATATCAAATTTCAAAGATCAAAGCAAAACTAGGTGTTCGGAAAAATAGTGTAGAATCTTTGCTATTGTTAAAGCCCTGTTTACACATGCTAAACCGTTTCGACTTTGTTCAGTAGTAAATACCCGCGAACGCTAAACCAATTAAACAACCGCCTCACATCGATCAGCCAATCAAATAGCCGCTGTCGCACATGTGCAAACAATTCAACATAGCAGATTTCTTCACGAGAAATTAAGAAAAACGTGATGGTGCTAACCTAAAATTCAGATGGGTATTATTTCATCCGCACGCTCCGCTCTAAAGGCAAATGGCGAATAACCCCCCCCCCCCCCCCTATTATCAATTTCAAAGAATTCTACAATCGTGCGGTGAAGAAAGAAGCGGATCTGAATATCAGGTTATGATGGTGCATGCTGAACGCGAGAGAAAAATTTATGACTGAAAGATTGTTGAATTATTCGAAATATCATCAAAACATAAAGACCATCAAGTCTATCAGAACTAACGCTTTGGTAAGTGTGATTTTTTGTTTACTAAACCAATATCAAGAATCATAATTTGTTTTTTTACACACACACAAGTTAAAAATGTTTATCTTCAGTCAAAAGCAGCCAACGAGGCATTTTTGAAAAATGTCAGTTCGGAAGGCATGTTTTTCCTAGAAATTTACGTGTTTTCTGCAAATATTTTAAAATCTACCTTGCTGGAAAATTTGCAGTGTTCGGCCGAATATTTCGGCTTCCTGGAAAATATGGATGTGTTCTAAGACGATTTGATGTTCAGGAGATTTTTTTGGCTTTCCTGGTTAAAAAGAACAGATATTTTGTGTTTTGAGCTCCTACATTCTTAAGTATTCGATCTAAAATTCTCCTGGTCTCCTTGAAAATACGACCTGTTCTGTTTGGTACACAATTTGATGCCTGCTAGATATTTTTTAAGATTTTCTGGACAAAAAGACAGATATTTTGTGTTTTGAGCCCCTTCACTTTTACTTTTTAGGAGGAAAATTTTAGTTTCCTAGATTTTTTGAGGTGTTCTGAGACCATTTGGCATTGCCTAGATTCCTTTGTCAAAGTGACCTTCCTGAAAAAAAAGAACACATATTTTGTATTTTAGGCTCGTTGAAAACTTCTGATATTGGGATAGAAATCCAAAGTTGTCCTAAAAATCGAGAATTCTTGTTTTCTATCCTGTCCGTCCGACAAAAAACAATTTCATTAAAGGTAAACTTTTCTTGAGGAATTTTATTTGAAAATGTGTTTCTAATTAAACTAGAAAAGAGGGGAGGGAACAGCTGAGAATTTTTTTTTGGCAGCAGGGACGATAAAAAAGTTTTTAATACCACCCTAAAGTATCAAAATGTTCGTCCGACATAAAAAAAAGTTTTGTAACAACCCCTTTTTCCAATGAAGATTTTCGAATACAGTAGAATCTTAACGTTGCTTAAGTCGTTCTGTGTTTCGGACGCAAACTTTAAATTCTTAATCTGCAAACTAATTCGTTTTTTTTTCATATAAGGAAAAAAATATAACTAAAAAATGTGAAGATGGCAGGAAAATATCATTAGCCCCCCAAAACTAACTAAAAGGGCACAGTGAGATACACGTTTTTTATAAGAAAATGAGCTTCAAAAACCTCGAATCCTTAAGAAAACAGATCACCAGCTTTGACTGTTGTTAACATTTACATTTTTGAGATTCGTTGACTTTTTCGTTGAAATTTTACTATTTCTGTGATACAGTCAATATTCAGATACATCACCATGATTACAAGACAAAATAGAATTTCTTTCAAAGAAGAGAAATAAAAAAAAGAGAAATAAGAGTTTTTCTTATATAAAAACAAATGAATTAGGGTCCAGGCATTCGTTCTAAGGAGAGTTCTTTATTTTGAAGATTTTCTCTGTCTTTCGCGGAAATATTTCCTACTAATTATAAAAATTTCAAGAAAAAAACCAATGTTTAGCTAACGGGTACAAAGAAAAAAACGTACTTAGATCACTGATAACCAGTGGTGAAACATTGGAAAAAATTGGTATACATATAGAAAAAAAACAAGTTACCGACCGTCTGGAAAATAAAAATCTAACTCGTTCCACGCACTCTAATATTCTTCAAGAATCTTTGTTTCACGGCGGTTATCGCAAAATAGGATATGGCATACCGGCAAAGAATTTGGTTGGTATTTGTGACGTAGGAGGACCCACCATAGTTGGGTCCGACGCGCGAGAGAAAATTTTGAACTTTCATCCCTCTAGATTGGCTAAAAACGCATTCCCGACGACAAATTAGTGTTGATAAAACTGAAATTTCTAACACGAAATCTAATTTTGAACGCGCGGCCTACAAACACGCGTCAAAATTTGCCGACAAAGTACAGAATAAGTAGGATTTGCCGACAAAATTTTTATCCACCCCCACAAAATATACGAAATTAATTGGCGGCAGGCCGTGTCACAGAAAGACTAGCCTGGCACACAACACCCTGGTTAAAGAGCATTGCGTGCAAGCCAAAAAGCAAATGAAAAATAATACTACATGCATGCATACGCAATCATTGAATGTTTTAATACAAGCAAGCCAGTTTAGGAATTACAAAATCTCCAAATTATTTTAGAATAAAATGAGCATGGTAAATTTGTAAGAAAAAGAAAAACTTAGCTTTTAGTAGTTTTTCTACTGTTTTTCATCTCATCGATTGTTTTACGATTTTACTGGTTTTACTTCTTCCAGTGACTACGTTGCTATTTTCACTCACATGGCTTGCATCTTACTTCTCACTGTTCAATATCTACTTTTTTTTTGCAATTTTGCATCTCTCCACCGTAGATATTTTGAAAGATTGGCTCAACGGTGGGGAAATAAAAATTTCGGAAGGAGAAGTGTGCTTTACATTAGTCTGTCCGATAAACCGTTCCGGGCTTTTTTGCCCTACTCTTGGTCTATCGGCTAACGTCCAAAACTGAGTAA
>JAUBWS010070555.1:0-13923 GCA_032270445.1 Darlingtonia californica
AACTATTTTGTAGGTCTCCTCTTAGTACTTTTGTTTATAGTAAGTTGATATATAATGAAATAAATGTTTACTTACTTACTTTACTTACTTTAGAAAAGATTCTTTCCTTTTGAATCAATAAACAAAAAGGTTTGTTTGTATTAAATAAAAAATTGTTGATAAAACAAGAGTTGGCATTAAAAATAAAAATTTGGCAATAATAAAATCTGGCTACTATCAAAAAATTGGTATCAAAATGCTTTTTGGCGCGCCATGAATCTTCTTAGATTTACAATAAAATATCATCAAGTCTACTTATTTTTTATCTTTCATTTACAATGTTAAGCATTTTAGGTGTATATTTCAATAACCATAGCCCTGATAATTGGCAAATAGTACCTGGAATACAATGTGGATCTGAGAAAATCCATGGTGTTTCCAAGAAAGGTTTCGCCTCATAACTAATGGACTTAAATCTTTCACAAACTTTAATCCAACACATCTAAAAGGAAAACTCTTTGTTTTTTATTTCAACTTCCCTAACAATAATATGAGAGAATTGAAAATCAGGAGATCACTATCACAGGGATTTTTGGATCCGTTTGATCCACATGACATGGAAATACTTGAAAATGAGATGAACACGATAATCAAATTGTCTGTATTAAGCCATGGAATTGATAATGATACTATTAAAGTATTAAGTACCATCCGGATAAACCAATTGAGATCCAATATCAGAATTTTGTTTGTTTGAATAACCTAACATTGATCATTCGAGATGAGTTCTATGTCACTAACCTTCCAAAGAATTTTCGTTCAACTTTTAAGTTCTTAACAGCATTTTAGGTAACTTTTGGCTTCAATACTAGTAACATATTGTACTATAAACAAGGATACACAGAAATTGCTGCGTATGGTCCTGTGCTTGACAGCATTCCATATTCACCAGATTATCGATACCTCTCTTGTGCGACTTTCCCAGCAATCAATGTTTATAATCAGGCTGTTTGTGGTGCTTTGAAATTGTTACGCCAAATAGGTGTTGGTTCAAGCTCTGATAATGTTCATGTTGACAAAGAAAGCAGCAACATATATGTTGACTTACATAAGGATGCATTCCCAAATTCTGCTTTAGTCGCAAACAAAACAAGTCATACATCTGCTTCTGCTGCAGCTCTGGAGGCTCCAACAAACTTTAATCCTAGCGGTATGAGAGTCATTGAAATTGTCCATGATGACGGGGGAAATTTCGTAAGTGTAGTATCATCAGCGGCATATTACAAAAATACTTATATCTTTGGGACAGTATTTCAGAAGTTAAGCTTCTTTTCAGGGAAAACAAAATAAACTGGTCCTTGGTGAATAAAAAGTACGTTCAATATTCCTTACAAAAATCGGAACTTGAATATGCTTTGTAGTACCCTCGTATGCCAATCAATTTTGAGTGCTTTCGAGAAACATTTTTTAACAAAAAATTATTGAAAACAAATTATTTTTGTGTATTCTTTACTATATATTTAGTATATATATTAACTTTTCCTGCGCAGTCTTGAGGCATCCCTTTCTCCAGGATTGTTAGTTTGTGACTCCAAAAGACTCAAACACGCTCAAAATATCTTCAAGAGAATTTCTCTGTTCTCATATCTCATCAAAGCCTCAGTTATGCGCCACAATTTACCGTAGTTCGGTGAGACCTTGTCAGAAAGTTCTATGCAGAACATGTTGTATGGACAACTGATAAGTTCCAATGAGAGCAAAATCGTCAGGTTCTGATTATTTCGGACCTCCTTGTTTTGATTGAGATTTGTGAAAAGAGAAACTTGTTTTTATCCTTCTTTACTATAATATAGTTGGCTTTTCTAGAAATTGGTCATTCCTCCAACACGAGTATAAAAAAATTCAATGTGGTAGTACATCATCTCAAAATTGAACGGAATTCTATATGACTCAGTGAAATTCCAATTTTACAGGGTTGGGCAATAGAATTGTGGCATTTAGAAGATTTAAAAAGGGGTTTACTATTACATACAGTGGAATCCCACAGAGGTAATAATGTCTGAAGCTATACTCAACGGGTGAGATACGGAATAGATCTACAAAAGCCGAATTCGTAAAAATGTTAGTAGATTTTGGTAAACACCATCATCATTTGCGGAATGTTTAACGTTATTTAATCAACCATTATTAAAACTTTCACAAAACGCTATGACCTCAATATTGTTCTTTGCACCATTGAATGATACTGGTAGTGTATCTCCACAGAACTTATTGACTACTGGAGTGATTGAATCGAAATCTCGACAATGTTTCAACATGAACTGGATAGTTTAGTAGTAGATCAGTTGTACTAATAACGTTAGAGTTGCAACTTAGAATCTCACTTTACTCCTCAATTTACCGACACTGGGGGATGATCATTTAGCGTTAGCCACTCTTACAACGTAGCTGAACTACGATGTTTGTCATAAGCACTCTGAGGATGATCACGTTTTAGTAGATTTTTGCTTTTGATTGATTTGGAAGATTTAGATTTAGTGTTGTAATTTAATTTGAAGATAAATATTTGTTAGAAGTGTTTAGTTTTCCTATGTCATAAAACATTCAAAATAAATGTTGGAAAATTATATATAATTTTTATAACAAACCGTGCTTCCGTAAGTCTCCGATGTTTTCTCTATCGTTTTTCTTCTTTCTATCTTCTTTATTTCTTCTAGTAAGTTTAGGAAGACAAAATATTATTCTAACAAAGTTGCGTGCTTGCTTTTGGAATGAGGGAAAGACAGTTCTCTGAATTTAGGAAAAATAAGGACGGCATATAAGTGCTGACCAAAGGTGGCCATAGGTTAGCAAGTTTTTGCAGACCTATTCAATATTTTAGGTCGGCATTGATGTCCTGGCCTGGAGCCAGTCTTTTACCAGTTTGCTATCGATCTCCTTTTTCGGCCTTTTAAAGTCATGATATAACTTAAAAAAGATGCGTAATTGGCGGAAGGGATCAACGAGGGAAACCCACATCACAATCAAAGAAGAAAATATTTTTACGAGCTTTTTCATAAAGGTTCTTTTCTGATCTAATTTTTGATAAAAGTAGGAATGAGGAAGGAAAAAATTAAGGTCTGGAAATAACTTATTTCAAAGTCGGCAACATATTGCTGAGCTTAGATCAACATTGATCGGATTTTAGGTCGGCAATTGCCAACTGCTGAGATGAATTCAATTAAGTTTCTCATCTCAGGAAATAAGTCAAAAATCATACAACCATAAATCCATTTCATAACACATTCAAAATTTATTTCATAAAAAATTAAGGATAATATCCATCATCAGTGCATAGAAAAATGAAATGATAAATTCTTATGAAATAAATGGTTTTATATGATATTTACTTCTACATTATGGCTTTTTCATTACCTACATTTAGAATCATTTTGTTAATTTTTAGCAATAGCAATGATCATGATACAATTTGTATTCACGCTTAGCCAACAGTTATGTAACATTTTTACTACTATACTTGACTAATACATTATTAATTTAATTTATAATCACATCAAAGAGAATCTAGAAAGAAAATCACACATACTATATATGAACACTTGTCGAAGCTGGACTTTCTATAAATTTCCTAGAACTGCCGTAAGGCTACTAGGCCCGCGGGTAAGGACATGTAAACTTAATAGAATGATTGTTCCTACATATTGCAGCATACTTTACTTACCGGACCCGGACAAGAACCTTTAGAAAAATCGAACTCTTGAGGTAGTTTCAGATCAAAAATTCCGTTTTGAATGAAATTTGGTACATTAGGTAATTTAAGGGTGCTGATTTCAAAAATGTTGTTTATTTTTCAATTATCATACCAGAAATACCTGTTTTGAGGAATTTTTGATAAAAAAAAAGTAGTCCAGAAGTTGCTGATTTCAAACATGATGTTTATTTTGGTAAAATTCAGTTGCACTTTCCAGGAGACTAGAATTTTGATCCAGCACATAAAAGTACAGGAGCACAATACAATACACTGTCCAGAAACTCTAAAAAATGCAAAAGGCATCATTTGGCCTCAGAAAACATCAAAGTTTTTGAATTATCCAAACACATATAAATTTCTGGGAAAAACATGTCTTCCGAACAGATATATTTTTCAAAAATTGTTCAGTCTGCTTTCGAACTATTTCGCATTAATTCGTGTCATGAAATCTGTCTAAAAAGAAATTGTTAAAGAAACAGTTACTGCTGTATTCCATTTTTCTCAGGATATAATTAGCAGTTATTGGAAAATAATAGCTTGTTTGAAAAAAATTCAGAGTGGAATGATGTTACACAATAGGAAAATTTGAAATTGAAGAAGAAAAATGAAGATGAAAAATATTAACTTTTTTTTTCTATTTGAGGGATAAACTTCAAATTTGGTAAGCAGAAACTTCAAACTTAGCTGATTTCAATTATGTAATTACTTTTTCCATAGCTTTTATGGTTTTGAATATACGACCCTTCTAAGTAGGCCAAAAATAGCCAAAATGAAAAGTTTTAGTATAGTATGTGTTCTACTAGAAAAGCAAATACATATTTGATCAGCTAAGTTTAGTTTTTGTTTACCAATTTTATAGCATAAACATAAACAGAAAAAAAGTTTATATTTTTCATCTTCATTGATCTATTATTTTTCTTTTAATTTTGATTTTACAAATTAATCTATTCACAGTGAATTCCTTAGTACGCGCACGTCTGCTGCTGAATTTGTCACTAATGTCCCTATATTTTCGAAATCTAACGTTTGATAGTTATTCACAAAAAACCATTATTTGTAAAAGTTGCATGAGAAGACAGGGATCACATCACCGATTCTAAAGTGGGGAGGCCAGACTTCAAGATCTAGTATTTACCCCACCTCCTAGTTGGGAAAAGTACCAAAGTACCCCAACCCCTCACGAAAGTGAGGCCCCCCCCCCCCCCCCAGTGATGTGATCCGTGGAAGAGTTTATTTTAAAAGTACGCAGGTTTCGCAGAGTAACTATTGTTTACAATATTGCACTCAATTTAATGAATTTGGTATCGTTGGAAAGTTTTTTGTAGTTAGTAAGTAAATGATCATCATTTGGCCTAGTATTGGTACCAGCCGTTTCTGAGAGAGTTTATCCTTTTTTCTACTTACGTTAGACCAGGGAGATATTTTGGGTTATTTCAGAGAAATGTAACCGGACCTTGAGATGCCAATCATAAGTAAACGCATTTTACAAGAGCGTCTAAATTTGAGCTGAGGCTTAATATGCTTATTTTCTGACTACTTCTGCTTCCATAGTTCTTATTATTGACGTTATTATGATAAATTCATAACATAATAGATACAGAACAAGGTATCAAAATTTAAAAACAATTGGTCTTTCATTAAATAATCAATATGGCAAAAACTTCGCATTACTCAACTTGGATTTTATTACGACTCTTCTTTTAAAAAGAAAATTTGTCATTTTTGTCATTTTTCTTTATCTAAGGAATTGACTTTAACCTGGGTATGTATTATTTCGTGAAATCTCAACCTGGCTGATCTTATAAACAAGGTCATACTAAAGAAAAAACGTGTAATACTTGAATGAAAAAGGGTTATAAAAAAAGTATTTCTAACAACTGATAATGCATGAGTCACCAGGGTCATTTGTTGTTGAATCGAAAAGGAATGAAGTCTGCGATATTTAATATTTTGTTGCGGTATCGCTTGCAAAAATTTTGGTTAAAAAAAAATTAGGAGTAAATATATTGCAATTTCATATTTCGCATGTAATCTCGTCCTCAGGACTTGTTACTGCGACGCAGTTCAAATATAAAAAAAGTCGCAAAAAGGGCCTGGGGATGAGGATGGGTTTCCTCGTAGCCAATGTAATTGCAGTCATACTTTTCAGTCAACAATAACAGATGAAAAAACGAAAACAGCTGAAAAAACCAAATTGTTTGACCAACTTCAGCAACCTGACGTCGTTTGACGTTTGCTGTATTTAAAAATATTATCATATTTATCATTTTAAATGACAGGGTGTCGGTAAAAATAATTTGTTTATTTCAAATTCTCTTAAATTCTCGTTGAAGCATCATCGGAAACAAATGGTGAATGAAACTATAAAAGCAAGGTTTTGATGACGAATTTAAACTTATTTCAAAAAGAAAATCTTTGGATTGATCGACAGGAAAAGTCATGAAGAAAATTGCATTCGTTTACTTCTGTTTAGTTCTTGTAACATTAACTGCCGAAGCTTTGAAATCTTGCTCATCTGGTTATCGAGATGAACGGGACGGGAGAGATGGTATAAACGGCAGAGATGGTTTGAACGGTTGTGATGGTAGAGATGGTGTCGACGGGAAAAATGGAACTGATGGCGTGAACGGAAGTGATGGTAAAAATGGTAAAGACGGTTTAAATGGAAAAGATGGAATCAACGGAAAGGATGGTATGCACGGGAAACATGGTATAGCTGGATTGAATGGAAATAATGGAAAAGACGGAAAAGACGGTAGAGATGGTCAAAATGCAGTGAGAAACTGGAAACAATGTGCATGGAAAAATGTTAACGATAGTAAAGATAATGGAATGATAAAGGTTTGTTTCTTTATAACCTTACGGAACGTTTTATATTTCAATGAAGACACATCTGAAAGAATCCCATGAAAGGGTAAACCTTGTCATCTGCTGCAGTGACTAGTACGAGCTATTTAGAAATCTCCAGGCGCATATCTTGGTTAAAGACTATGATAAGTATATCTTCCATGCCAAAATTCTCGTTTTAAGCTAATTTTTCTTTCTATTTGATATTTTTTAGACCTGCAGCTTTAAGAAAAATTCTGCAAATACATATCTCAAAATTGTTGTTTCTTCAAACATGAGAATTACTAATTGTAATAATTGCTGCAAACGTTGGTTTATAACCATCAATGGAAAAGAATGCCAGGATCCAGTACCAATTGATGGTGTTGTTTATATGAGGACAGGTAGTCAACAAGATCTAGTTCGCCCCAGAGTTGTCCGTGGTGTTTGCAAAATCTCGGTAAATGGAATGCTAAGTATCGCCTTGAATGTTGGAAACTGTCCATCTTATGGAAATGCAGATGCTCACACAGGATGGAACTCCAGCACCAATATTTACATTGAAGAACTTGATTCACCTCAAGTTTGATATGTCGACTCTTACATACGACATTTTTACTTAATAAGTAAATTCAGTATTTCAGCTAATAATGAAATTAAGCGATTTTATTTTTGGCGAGTCTTGAAGACTTATAAAATATGGTCAATTTGTAATTTAAGTGATTTAAGTGATGCAAACTGAATAACCTAATCAAAGTGTTGTTAAATTTTTCTAAAACATTCTAATTTTTCTGAAAGGAATATAACGAATGCTTTCTTTTTTATCAAAGTTAAGGTGGCCTTAAAAAAACTATGAAAAATGGGAAGTTCCCTTTTGTTGTTTAATACAAACTGCAACGGGTAGTCTTTCAAATAAAAGTGTTATGAAGGTTGCTCCACATCTAACCACAAGAAAATGAACACTTATACTACCAAGGTAGGCTCATCAAAGCGTTCATTGCATTAAGTGATATCGACTTTTTGATTTTGGACGAAGGCAACAAATGCTTGATGCTAGCAAGTTTTAGTTTGTAGCTGCATTCAACCAGTCAGCTTTCTCGTACTTAGCTGAAAGTGCATTTTGCCGAAAAAGTAAATGTTTTTTTCAAAGTCGTTTTTGCGCCAGATCACCTTTTTGAAATTTCATAAACAAAACAATCTTTGGATGATCAAAAGCAATTTAGCTGAATTTTTTAGACGATTTTACGCTTGTCGAAATCTAGTGCATGAGCTTATTTATATCGGCCACATTTACTTTAACTGAGAATATTTCCATCCTAAAATGGGCACAGATTCAACAGATTCAGCAGTTTTTTTTAGCTGTAGTAGCTCATTTGTTATTAATTATTCATGACATCAAAATTTAAATGGATTTTGTTTTAGATCATGAATTCCCACAATATTGCTCAACAAAATTTGAGTAAAGATGGATTAGGAACGACTTGGCTTGTTTCTTAATACCTCATTGCGATTTTTAGTTGGGCTAGCCCACCGCTATTGAAAACTTGCAACTAGCTACGCAGTGTCCACTAAGTAATGTCGAAAGGATAGCTATCCTCAATTGCTCTATATAGAATCTTTAATGATCAATAAAATCACCTTTTAATGACTTTTTTCTGATTGTTTAAATGTGTCAAATCTTTACGGTTTTTTATGGCTCTTCTGAGCAGCGCAGATTGATAGTAAATTTGTTAAAAACTCTTTTTGAAACAGAGAAAACTGACCTTAAAATTTTAACAGAAATAATAATTTTTATTTGTTTCAAAAAATTCCTTCTGCGTCTTCTTAATTGACCATTATAATTTTTACAAGAATTTTGGAGAACATTTTGCTTTATTACTCCCGTTCAATTTTCATTAAAACTGCATTTTAAACATCTTTCAAAGAGCTTTTGCTGATACAAAATGTTGTAGAAAATAGCCAATTTTAATTGAAAAATCGGAGTTTATATTTTGCGTTGCCAACATTTTGAATATGATACACTATATAAAAATAAAAACAACTTTAAAAAATGAAATGTTACAGATAAGGAAGTATGGAAGGATACATTAAAATGGCTGATTCTTATAACAAGAAAATCTTGTAAATCTAAATCTAACGTTCTGTTTGCAGTTGCGATTTAATTACTTTTTATATCAACCGAGTCATTAATCTCTATTCAACTTTCTCTTGATTGATCGTTATAGATTTAATTGAAAGGTCTCATGCTCAGAATTCTAATATTGGTCCAAATATTCTTTATATAAAAGTAAGAATGATATATCCGAAACGAGCATAAAATTTTCTTCTTTCTGGTATACAAATCGCGTCTTTTAGCTATAAATTTTAAACGATATGGTTGCTCAAAGTATGGATTCTGTTTTTTTCAGTCTGTTTTATAAAGAACACAAACTCAACTGTATTTGAAGCAATAAGGAAAAAGGTTTTAAATGATGTTTCATGATATATTTCGTAAATCTAAGAAAATTCACGGCGCGCCAAGAAGCCAATACCAATGTTTTTACAGTACCAAGATTTTTTTTATTACCAACTTTTTATTTTTAATGCCAACTATTTTTATTTTATTACCAGGTAAAAAAAAATATGAAAAGTTCGCATAAGAAAAGAAATCGGTGATAAAAAACCGAAAGTCTTAAAGTATTAAAAATCAAAAATTTTGTAATTAAAAAAAGTCTTGGTACTATGAAAAAAAGTGGTATTAAAAGCCCTTTGGTGCACCATAGTCCGCGAAATATACTTCTGAGCTGGTCAACCGTGGAATAAAAATTTCTCTTTTATTAAGTTCAGTTAAGCTTACTTAATTTAAGTTAAGGTGTATTCATCCTAACCAAACAACTTTATCAATAGAAGTGAAATTTCTCTTTCAAAGTTGTTTTTGATTGAACCACTCTGAAGCAAAAAACATGAAAATTTAAAAACAATCATAATGGCGCCTGGAGCTACTGTATGAGCCGTAACAGGTCTGTTTATTTTATATTCAGAACACAATACTATATTCAACAAACATTTGCTGAAGAAAAGAAGTTGATTGAATGAGCGGTTCTGGAATTATCAGCCGGGTTCTGGAATTATCAGCCGACCCGCAAAAACACTATACTGAAAACACTGAAAAAACCTAAACATTGAACATTAAACAAAAAACATTGAACAAAAAATTATAAGTTAATTTGAACACTGCAGTAAAAGAAGCCCTCTGCTTCATAAGTTGGTCCTTGCTTATCAAGTGTAATTGTCCTTAGTTCTCTTTCTCAAATATCTTATCACTTTCTTCCTTTTTTGTTGTGGTGTCCTTAGTTCTCTTTCTCAAATATCTTATCACTTTCTTCCTTTTTTGTTGTGGTGAGGACACTCAAAACAGAACGGCGTTTGCTCCTTATATTCTGGAATTTTAGTCCTATCAACATATATCTGTCCAGTTCCATGTTCATCCTTTCTAATACGTTATAAGCAGCTATAGCAATATGATTATAATGGGAAATGGCATCATTACACCCAAGCTTAGAGTATCTAGCCCAACATGAATCGTTTGTGGTATACAATTCTATATCATGCCATTGAAGTTTTTATTCGCATTCTGTGTACGGACACATTTCGGCAACGTGCTTCGCAGATGTCACTTTGTTATTTAAATAGTCTTTGATAAGAGTTTTTCAACTGGACATGTTTATATAGCAGCAAAACTTTGTGTTCATAACTACCATCAATTTGACGACAAGCGTAAACAGATTGGGCATTAATGTCATAAAACTTTTGTCTTCCTCTGCAAACGTGATTGAAATGATTGAAGGTGAAAAGTAAGTGTTTGTGTTCTCTCTATCATTATTCAACTCTATCAAGTTTAAGACAGCACCACACCAATGACAACAAACCGATAGAAAAACACCTGCGAGATTGACATATCGATAAAACGGTAACCATCCAATGAAAGGACCAGGTCGGACCAGGCGGATTGTTGTTGTTGTAGTAGATGATAATTTTACACAGGTAACTGGTATCTAAATATCAATAACTTTAGGGATGGAAGCTATTGATTTAGATGTAGAAACATCAGGTAATTGGGACGACCCTTCCGCAAGTTGAGTTATTCAGGATCTGGAATGTATACAGGTTCTCGGGGAGAAACTTAAAGGGAGGGAAGAATTACCTTAATTAGCTAAAAATAAGTATGCATACTCTCCTCCAAGCTCCTCCCTAGGTTCAGGTATGCTATGCATACAATCCATCATACCAGGCGCAGATCCGCAGATCGGAGAAAAATCATAGGAGCAGAGTGAAAAAATAGTTAATATGTCATTATCTATTATTTGATGACAATTGATAATGACATTTTAACAACCTTTCACTCTTCTCCAGTTTTCTCCAGAAATGTTACTACACCTACATACTGGATCCAAGTCTGCATATACACATTTACTTATGCTACATCCACTTTAATGGTTTCACTCATCTTTAACGTACCTTTGTACTTTTTATTTGTTTACCTTTCCTTTTTCAAACTACGAGTCAAAAATTATGTCTTTTAATTCGGAGGTTCTGAGTTCGAAACCCGTGCAAGGGGTGAATTTCATTAATAAGTGCTTATTCTGCATGGTCCTGAGGTGCAGAAAGGCAAGACTCTCATTGATAACAGTTAATGAAGAACAGAAGAGGCTAAATAAATCACATAATATCATATATCATATAAGATGTTGAAAAATTCTCTCTGTTTGAAAATAACACAGAAACATATAGTCAAAAGGTTAATTCCCGAGGGATTTTATTCAAATAGAGTGCATAGTACATGCGGATTCGAAAAGTCTGTATCTTTTTTTCTTTTCTTTTTTTAATTTGATGTTTACCCCTCTCAAGGCCAGGGCCACTCGATAGGAGAGAGGTTACTTTTATCTTTTGCCCATTTCCAGGTCTTAATCCCTCACTATCTACTCTGACTAACCCTTTTCTAACCGTCATCATTGGGGAAACATGAACGCGAAATTCGAGCGCATTTCACCCGAACTCAGATTGGCGTCAGTACCACCAGAAACGTGACCTCGGCTTGGACTGGGAACCGTGCAATTACAAAGCTGGTGGTTTAACCAATTAGCCACTACTGACTAAATTTTCTAAAGTATCTGAATAAATAAATCTATCTACAATAGAAATACAAAAGATATACAAAAATGAACTTACATAAATTGAAAGCAGCCAACGAGAAATTTTTGCAAAACACCTATATACACACAGATAGTATGTTTTTCCAAATCCTAGGGCTTCTCCATTTCGCTTTTTGATATCGCTCGGGTTGGCGTTCGTGGGAAGAAACCCGAGTCCTAACGGATTAAAATTAGAAAGATTCTTGGTGATTTTGATTTATGCGATCACCATACTTTGATGTGCTTTCTTGCTCGATGGATCATATTTTGCTAAAATTTTACACCAAAGCAAAACACGGAAGACTTTGCATAATTATGTGAGATGATTATCAGAACCATTGCATCAACCGAGACTAGGGTACCTTCCATGAGCACTCATCCAAGAGAGTCGCTTTAGAAATATAAAAAAGGCAAAGTAATGGGATGGAGGTCGTGTTTTTCCTATAAATTTACATGTGCGCGGAGAATATTTCAAAAACTACTTTGCTGGAAAATTTACTGTGTTTGGACGAAAGATTGGCCTCGTGGAATATATAGGTGTGTTCTGAGACCATTTGATGCCATAGATGTGTGTGGCTTTCCTTAAATAAAGAACAGCTATTTTGAATTTTTGCAGTTTTATATTTTTGATTTAAACTTCTGGTCTTCTGGAGAACACGATGTATTCTGGGACTATTTGATCCCTGCTAGATTTTTTGTCATACCACAGATGCAAGTGGTATTTAAATCTTTTCACTCATATTGAGTATTACTATTTTTCATCCATATTGGATCCTCATTCTGGTTTTAATACTTTGAGCTAACAACTATTCAATAAGCAACAAGGAATATTTGACATCTTTGCTCTTAACGTTAGTGTCCGCTTTGTTATAAAAAGCACGGGAATCAAATTCTACGGTTGAGTGATGGTTTCATTTGATTTATAACTTTTTGTTCGTGATTTTTTCGATTAATTTTATCGCTTGAGTTTAGTTGAAGAAATGATAAATGTTGCATTTTTTGTTACCACAATCACGTAAAGGTATACGTATATTACACAATATTGTTCATGATGGATGTGTTGTTGCAATAAACATAATCTTCCCGTTTGATCTATGTATTTTTCATTTATTTAATCAAGTATAGAAGGTTACTACTATTACAATCAAATGGAAATTTTATAGTAAATGGAGTATTTTTAATGTATGTACTTTTACATAAGAGTCTTTGGAGACTTGGTGGTTGCCTTCTTGAGTTAATCAGGTTATATTGAGTTCTTCTCATAGGAGGATTTTATAATGTCAACCGAGTTTTTAACGGTCTTAAAGATTTGGGGGTTATTTGGATTGTTAGTGTGTACAAATGCAAGAACTTTTTCATCAGTCGTTTTGGTTTTTTTTTCCCTTAGAGTAGATTGAGTTATGTTATTAGCCTTAGTTATTCCGTTTTCTATCGTATTTTGAGGATATCCCTGTTCTAGAAGAGTTTTCGTTAAGTCGTTTAGTTTAATTGTCTTTTGTTCGTCATTTTCTGCTATAGTGCAGATTCTTCTCGCTAAGTAGTAAGGAATACTTTTTAGACAATGTTTTGCGTGACAAGAGTTAAATGGCACATATCTTTTAGAGTCTGTCGGTTTCTGATCTATATTCATCCACAGAGAATCGTTTGTTTTGTTAATTAGGATGTCTAAAAACGGAATATTTGTTGTGCTTGTCTCCATAGTGAATTTAATATTCGGAATGAGACTATTTAGAATGAATAACAGTTGATCCGGTGTTATAACATTTTCATTCAGGACGGTGAAGCAGTCATCTAAAAATCTATCCCAGTGTTTCTCAAAAAAAGTTTTTTGTTCAGGTCCAAATGTTATTTCTACTATAATGTATAGCTTAACCTCTAAATATCCTACCACTAAAGAAGCATATGTTGGAGCGTAAATCGTGCCCATAGCAGTTCCTATCAGTTGTAATAAATTGGCTCCGTTAAAGACTAACGTGTTATTTTTTGTATTTGTACAGGGTGTCCTGAAAAAAACGGAACCCAACTTTTAAAAGGCTGCAAATTATTAAGTTGTTATTCACTTTTTGCGGTTTTTACACCGTTAGAAAGATAATTTCCTAAGCTTTTTAAATATATATACTTTTCTTTGTGAAACGAACTTATTCAGGAAATATTCAGGTTTCTTTTTCTCGATACGGTCATTAAGTTCTTAAAGAT
>JAUBWS010070577.1:1962-13919 GCA_032270445.1 Darlingtonia californica
CACGAGAAAATTCATAATCACAAAAAAATCTCGAAAAAAAACTTTGAATGCTTAACCCCTCGCTTCGAGTCCCTCAAGTCATGTTTCAAGTTTGGAAGTTTGAAATTTCAGTGATTGTTAAAAAAGAGAAACATATAGAGTGAGTAACTTACCCTTCCAACATGCCATGTAACTTTTTGTCCATTTTTATCACTTCTTTGTCCACACTTGTCTTGCCGTTGGCTTTTTCGATTACGTCAGTTTCTCCAAGTTGAGTTAATTGTATAAGCTTTTTCATGAAATTTTTTGGGTCAGCTAGTTCTTGCTTTTTCTATCAAGGAAGATAAAATAAGGTTAAGACAAAATATTTTGAATTGTCCTTTAAATTCCATGCAGTCCAGTACTATAAAAATCTGGTACACTTTGGAAAGAATAAAAACATCAAATATTAGTCAAAAAAATCACAAAAAAAGAAAGAAAAGGGGATTGACTCAATTTAAGACTGGCGGGTACCTACACAAAACCTAATTCGCCTATTTATGTAATTACTTTACCAAGAATGCTTTAAACAAGTTCTATAGAACTGTCATTAACGAACACAGCGTGAAATTCTACCGAATACGGTCCCGAATATTACCGTATATGGACTAATTTCTTCCATTAGTCCGTATACGGTAATATGCGGGACCCGTATTCGGACTGTTTTCACGCTGTGGAAGGCCTTGCCTTGGTACCTACAGGAACCATTTAAACTTAACAAAGATTTCTGATTTGCATTTTCGTTCAGTAATAGCCTGGTGTATAATAGCCTGCTGAAACATTGTTTTGCGAGAACGAGTGCAAGAATTGAAGAAATCTTTGACAACATATAACGCTATGGGAATTTTTTGCTCAGGCAATATCAGATCAAGCTACTGTGAAAATGTGACTAGAGGGCGTTTTTCTCCCACGCCTGCGTGAAAAGCTTTTTAACTCGCAAGTCAACACAACATGATTTTTAAAGGAGATTAGCTCAAGAGATTCACGCTATGATCTCGACAAAAAGCCTTTTCTCTTGCACAGACCGCCAACAGTACTTCATCCTATTAATGGACTAAGATCATTTTTGTTGATAACACAGTCAAATCATCCTCTCAAATCACTAAACCTTTGATGATTCAAAGCTTTGCTATACAAATTCACGTAGCGCTTTTTTATTTCATGTTTTTATATAAAAGTATAAGACATAATTAATTGAACGTTGATGTCCATATTTCATGTTCGTATTGGTCCAGTTAATTCAAATTAATTGCTTGATGAAGACAAAATACGTAAATCCTACTGTTACCTTTATCCTTAACCTAAATAGACAAAAGTTCTCACCACATTTTGAAAGCTTTGACTGATTTAACAGAGAGCTTCAGAGGGAAAGTTTAAAAAAAATATTCCTTGAAATAATGAATAGTGTGGCAATAAGAATGTTGCATTTTCGGGAACTTTAACGCCCACTTGAATAGATCCAATCTTCATTTAATTCAACATCTCCTTGCGGAGCGTATGACATTGAGAAAGTAAAACCGTCTATCCTACTTCCCGGTGGGCAAAATTAGTAAAAACCATATGTGGAGGAGTGTTTTTCTTTTTTAACCGGCACGGAATCCTGTGTGCCGTTTGAAGAGAAAACACTCTTCCACAAGGGTTTTTTTACTAATTTTGCCTGGGAAATGGTGAGAACTTACCCTTTTCTCGGCAACAAGTTCTTCAGGAGATTTTGTGGTTGTTGTTGGCTTAGTAGTTGTAGTTGAAGTTGTGAAGTCAATCCTGATGTGAAATTTATCCATCCATTTCTCACCACGAGATCGCCTGAAAAGAATTAAAAAAACATATTGTTGATAATGACCTGATTCTTTACCCAGGATAGCCTTTTCGTTTCTTCATGAACTGTTACCAATGAGGCTAGTGCCTTCCTGAAAACACCTCAGAGTTAGCAGTGATTGGCAAATTTCGCTACCGAATGCCTCGCATAGTAGTCAACCTCGGGACTCCGGTTTTAGCGTCAAGTACTTTAATCATTTGGCTAATGCTCCACATAAATTATAAAAATATGTCTAGTTTTGACGTAAATTGCACAACCTATTTTCAATTTCGATATCAGACATTCTCCTAGACTTTTTTTTGGACTGTTTAACTGCTTTGTTTACTTTAAAATTTCTAACTTGAATTTTGTATGGAGACTGGATCTCCAAAATTTCAGGTACCTCGATATTGAGGCTTTTTGTCCACTGGAAAACTCTACTTAAAACCTACTAAATTTGGAATTAGAGGCATCCATGAAGCCAGTGAGTAGCCGCTGCAAGATTGAAAAATCTGCCCCAATTCCCCTCAGAATTTTTTGTGTTACAAAAGTTATTTCATCATTTAGCATTTTTTCAAAAACAATGCATTTTCCAGTCATCTAGAAATTCTAAGTGTAAAGATTTTTCGCCAATCATGGTGGCTAACCAATGGTGGTCCTTCGAAAAACTCTAATTTCAGTGTCCCTAGACCAAACCTATTGGTTTCGGGTCTAATTAATGGTTGGTGAAAAGTGCTTTTAATTAAGGTAAGCATGTGTTGTCATTACAACATAAACATTAAAGCTATTATATTATATCATCTCATTGATTGTGTAAAGTTGTTAATAGCGAATGATTGATCAGCAGACACACCTAAGAAGGACAGGTATCGATCGGCATGCTTAGGAAAAGGCCACACCTCAAGCCTGTTTGCAAAAGGTATTAGAAGTTGATTGATAAAACATTGACATTTATTCCAGTCTCTTTTCCGAAATTTATTTATAGTCTTTGGCACGGTATTAATGGGTGATTTCCGGATGATTAAGACTTGACGGAAGTCGTAATTAACAACACAGAGGACAGAAAATAGTAGACATTGCTTGTAAAAGTGTAGTTTAAGTGGATATTAAATCGGCAGCTATTACATTGAATTATGCAAATTGAAATTTTTTGAATTTTTGCGTGTTTCCCTAATTCTATGTTTAATAACAGTGTTTTGATATTCCGATACAGACTTGTTGCATCGAATTTATCCGTTTGTCTAACCTGTTTCAGACCTCTTCTACAAGACTTTTCCCGAAAACGGTATCGGCTTGTACTTCGGACAATTTAGATAAAACCGAAAATTATAAAGCTGTAGCAAACTCTTACTAGTCGTTTGATAGCAAAAAAACTTGCGTATCTATTTAAGAACCTACCTTGTACCAAATCCTTCATCGCTTAGAGGGAGTGAACCGCCCGGGTGGGGCGGGACAAGCTATTAATAACCTGGTCTATTTGATGACTGGGCTCGGCTTGTGGTCAAAGCTTACACGTACCTACCCAGAGATCCAGAACCTTGAAGGGTTCCTTTTTCGGACATATTCAATAGAGTGGACTTTGGCGCACAACAAGGAAAGGAGAAGCAAAGGATGTCAGTCGAATCAGTAGCTGTTTCAAATAATTTCCGTCATTTAAATAACCAGACAGTACTTTAACAGAATCATATTTACTGTAAAACCTTCCAAAACCATCAAACTCTAGACCTCTGATAGACCTTAGCTCAATGTCACAAGCACCTGACCACGGATCTACTAGAATTAAGATAATCACCTTTTCTTTGGTACATTTGGGTCCAAAGTTGGTGCCATGGTAAATGTGAAATCAGGATCGAAGAACATCAATTTCTTGAAAATACCTGCCCCTCTACCGCCGCGCCCTTCTGAATTCTCTCCGTTCGGTTGTGGCATACCTCGAGTAAGGCCACAACCAGCAAGAAGTACCAAGAAACACAATATTATGCTGAATTTCATTTTGTTTTGTAATGTATTTTATGTCGTATCCACTAGTAGTTGCTTGTTTGTTTATTATCTAAAAAATAAGTAAAATCGAATAATTGAATACGTTTTATATTACAAAAACCTATTTAATTTATCAATGTTAATCATCTAAAATCTACTTATAACCTCTATATGCTATCACGGGTAATCTAGACTGTAATTATGATGTAGATAGCAAGCCATGGAAACTTTTCTATCCTAGCCCTTTATGCGACACTGCGGGAGAGATCTGATAACAATTATACGTGCTTATGGTCATTGTACTGAGCATAAACATTGACAAGTTCTCACCCGTTATTTGTGTCTGGTTCAAACTCACCTCGTATTGCTCATACTGTATCCTACTCAAGCTTACCTGTTAAGTAGATCCGTATTTCGATTTATCGCCCGCGCTCCTCTTAAACACAGTTGCGAGACCCACGCAACGTGGCGCAATATCAATGTCTTGACATTCTTGTGAAAGCACAATGTTTTATACGAGAACTACATTGAGATGAAGTTATGTGACCGCTAGAAACGGATAACTGCATGTCAGGGCTAAACCTAATCTACACTCTATCACATGCTCTACTGAAAAGACCCATAGACTAAGCTTGATAAAACCACAATGAATTTTACCGTGAAAACTAGGATAAATAAAGCAAAAATGAATTCGGAGAGGTGTGCTCTCCTCCACGTAGAATTACCCAATTTCAACATAACAACACAACCTTTCCCACAAAAAAGTACAGACCAACATCGCTGCCGATCAAGCAACACTGATACATTCAAGGCGCTCTTTGCCAGTTGTTTTTCCAACATTCTGGCATTCTAACCATCCCACTTTATCCGCAAGAGAATATGTGAAGATCGTTCCATGAGCTCCAAAACTTATATCCTACTCAAGTGCTTGAACAGTGAAACACAATAAATAAATAATACCATGAAAAGAAAGCTTCAATCATTTAAATTAAAAAAGAAATTAAATGAACATAATGAGGATCATTTTGTTCGAAATTCTTGAAATTCCTTGACATCATTTAATGACATTTTTGTCATATATCACCTAAACTGACAACGTGTAAGTTTCTCTCTTTGTACATTTTACCACGTAGAGTAAAATTTTGCTTTATTGATGACAAATTTTCCTCGTGGTTTTTCCTTTTTTTGGTTGATCAAGGCAAAGGTGTCTCGATTGATCATCATCGTTTGATGACATTTTGTCAAATATCATCTGTAATGACAAACTTCTTGGCTCACTTTGTGCATTACCATGTTGCTGTATAGATAACAATTTTTGGTTGATCAATGCAAAGGTGTCTCCATTAACCATCATCGTTTGATCAATCAAATGTCATCTGAATTGACAACTTGTAAGTTTCGCCTTTGCACATTATCAACATACAGGGACTTTTCAAACTCTACACATTCTAAAGTTTTCCTGTGTTCATTATGAAAAACTTATATGGAGGAGGACCTGTAATCTGAAAATTCAGTATTGAATTTAGAATGAATAGATAGATTGATATTACCATAAAACTTATAAGTCAATAAGTCAATTGTGTACAAGAACCCGTATTTTACTACTAAAAATCAATAATTTTTGAGGTTCTTACACACAAACTACTTTTTTGATCCATTTTTGTGGTAGTCTCAGTCAGTAAAAATATTTCAAATATAGTATATACAAAACTAATCTAACAGTCAAGTTTCCATCACCATACTTGTGGTTCGATTTTGACATGAAACTCGCGCTTATACGCAAGAGTTGAAAATATTTGCGAAAGAGGAAGAAATATTCCGTAAATTATTTCATTCAAAAATTTCCCTTTTCTTGCTCACGTACAAATTGTTATGCAAAGGCCAAAGATTATAGTCGTGATTTTGTGCTACAACAGTCATCAACAGTTATGTTGGTTTCATACCGTAATATTGCTTGCCAAAACGGAAAATTGGTTTTTAATTTTTTTTCAGTGTTAAAAAATGCGGGCAATTAAGTATCATTAGTCTAATTGTCTTGTTTTTGGACAGTGGTAAGATTTAGTAATTGGAGATGCTTTCGGCAATTGCGTTCATTACTAGATGAAGTAAAACAAACCATGCGTGTTTAGACAAGATATTTTGCATAATAACATGAGTTCTAGTTTATCACATTGAAGCCTAGTAACAGAATGAGCCTAATAGTAGCCTAGAAATTTTGGGGATTCTTGACACTTGATGTTATGGTGAGCCTAATACTCAAGATTCTGTAAAGTTCTTGACGTTCTTTTTGGGAATAGATCCCTGGTGCATGGGTCGCAGGAATCACCCTCTATCAAGAGGTCGCAAAGGACCGTAATAAGTATTCAGTCATGTCCAGTCGACTGGACAGTGGACCCCAGTGGAAACAACTACAACACCTTGGTGGTCTGGGGTTTTCTGGGCTATCCACTCTAAACATGAGCTATTATTATTATTTATATTATTATTATTACAGTGTCATTTGAAGGGCTAATGAGAATTTTTCTTCCATCTTTAATGAAAACTCTGTTACAAGTTGCAGTAGTAAAAAACTTACACATCCTTCTTGCAACTTACCCTGATTTCACTGTCTTAAGCTTAAGAGAAGAATGAATATGCAATTTTTTTCTCCAATTAACTAATGGCCTATTTATTTAAACAATCACCGTTCTTAATAAGCGATCATTTTCTGCCGTTATCTTTCTCTCTACCGTAAATTCCTAAAATGATTTCTAAAAGTCGATATTGGAGGATTTCCAACATTGGTTTTTATTACATAATTTAGTATTTCCTGGTTAAGTGCGACTTATTCATCGAAAGATTAGTGAAGAAATAGAGGGCTTATAAACTCCTAAACGCTTGAAGTATGCTTTAAACCAATATATAAGAGCATAAAAGAGCTTTCTTTCGATATGAAAATCAACTGATTTATCTCTTTTTTCAGTGTCCAGGAATACTACCTTTACTGCAGTAGGGTATCTAGGATACCTCATTAGATAGAAAATTTCGGACAAAAGTAGCGAAATTTTCCGGAAGGTGACGCAAATTTTGTCTGACAAAAACGTTTTTCCAGCAAAATTTTTTATTGGACATTGATTTGTGTGATTTTTGTTTAAAATCATGTTTTTTTTGAAAAAATGAATATTTTCGTCACTATTGTCTGACGAAAGATTTTGTCCCAAGAAATATTTGTCCTACAACATAATTTTGCATCAATTTATTACATAATGTATTTTAAGTGACTTTCCTGGCATTTTTCCCTCCTCCTGTGATTTAGAATTTAAAACAATGAAAATTTAATTATTGAATAAGCGCCCCTATTCGAATAACCGCCCCTCTCGAATAAGCGCCTCCTTGAAAATCGATATCTTAAATAAGCGCACCGGGCGCTTCTTCGATCATTTACGGTATATACAGCGGAGCTGAATGTCAGATAATGAGAGTCCAAAAAATTCAAAACAGATTATTCACGCACATGACTTGTCGTTTGAAATTCGTCTGTCGAGTAAGTTAGTTTTAACACTCTATAGGATAATTTCATATTTAAGTCAATGAAGCAATGAATTTGTGGTCATTGCATCCTAGAATTTTCTAGAAAGCCACTAGTAAAAAATGTCAGAAAAGTGACACTTTTGATAAATGACAAACACATGTAATTTTTACAAACGTTTGATATTTTGTTAGAAGTATGAAAAATACGTAGAAAAGTGATGTAAGAAATGCAAAATGCAGAAGTCCTTTACGTTACAAAAATGAAAGCTTTTAATCCGTATACCTAATACGGATCCGCGCGCTCTATCTGTATGCTACAATATCTGAGCTTGTATCTTCTAGGATGCCGTTAAGATTGATCAATTACATGGCCAATGAACCCCAGGAAGACCTTCAAAGACATACATCGGTCAGCTTACTGATGATACCGGTCATACAATCAGAAAATTATAAAAAATCACATGTAAAAAGAAAAAAAGTACTACAAAAAAATCACAAGGAAAAACCAAAAAGTTTTAAAATCTAATACACCACAATTTTAGAGTACTTTACTCCTCCACAAGTAAAATATCCTGCCGATTCCCTCCAAGCGATTAAGGCTTTGATACAACTAAAATTTCTAAACTTTCTTGTGCAAATAGCTGAATATACTGTCTCTGTTCTTTTAAGAAAATGGATCAATTATCTTTCTTTTTATTCTCTCCTATTAAAGCACATAAGATATTGTTGCACAAAATGCACGCACGTACCACTGTTATTTAGTTTCAAGACTTATGTAACGCCGATATTGATGATTTTTGTCTAGGATGCAACTAATCTGTCTGAAAATCTTTCAATTTTCTCATCATCACATACCTCTAAACGTCATTCCCACTTGACACACATCTCTTTTACATTATTTCAACGGCTACATATATAACTGAAGGGTACTCAAAAAATTTTGTACAGTCAAGGAAAAAATCAAAAAGAAAAAAATTCAAAAAACCACAAAATATCGCAAAAAGAGCACGGAAAAACATCACAAAATCACAAAAAGTCAAATATTGAACGTTAAATCGCAAAAAAAATCACAAGGAAAAATAAAAACGTTTCCCATCGATTGACAGGTGTTTCTCTGTAAAAAAACTCATCGTTTCTTACATTTCGGCCTGACCAGTTCCTTATATCTAGCTTTAAATTTCTTATAAAGGTGTTCCTTATAAAAAACATTAAGATATGTCCATTGAATATAGACAAATGTTTCATCATCAGCCTGCATCGTTGGTTTCATAACATCATTGGCCAGTATTTGATTACCAAATGCATTTTTATATTTATACACATTTTATGATTCGTCATTTCTTTAAACACAGTGACACTTCTTGTTCAAGACAATCGCATCATTATTGATCAATTCTTTTTTATTTATTTATTTATTTCACCTAATGTTTTAAACACGACAGAAATAAAGACACTCAGTCGGCAAATGTTTGAAAAAAACATCCGTGTAGGAGTTTATTTCTTTTGTATTTACGTGCCGTCTCAATAGAAATACACTCCTCCACAGACGTTTTTGCGAGTTTTTTTGCGGACTGGGAAAGGTCAGATTTAAAAGATGACGACAACGGTATTAAATATCTTTTTTTTTCCTAACGGTAATTCAATTTGATTTAAAAAAAAATCAACAGTGTAAGCAAATATCGCACTGTATGTCACACCACACAATACGATTGAAAATCTCAGCGATCACCAATCACACGTGGAGAGATAGGAGAAAAACTATTTCTTTACTCGGCCTACAAATCAATGCTAAACTCCCAGCAAATCTACTATTATGATGGAGCAATTATAAAAGGATCTAATACATTATTCAGACGTACTAATTTTAGTGCACTCTCGCAGAAAAAAGTAAATTCATGCGCGAAAATTTGAATAAAAGCTACATCGGAAAAACTACTGGTGAAAATTAATCTGCGAAAACTTACAAGTAAGAATTATGTTATAAGAAAGAGTTTTGAGTAATTTTCACTTTCTCTTTCTTTCTGAACTAGAGAAAAATGGACCTGCTTGAAAATTATTACGCGCGAAAAAGCACATGTTGCACTGGCCTGAATCAAAGACCTTTACACCGAGCCGCGAAAGCAGGCGGTGGTGTTGATTCAAGCTTTGCATCTGTGAGGTCTGCAGATCAGACTAATTTTGCGCGTAAGTTAATACACGTGAAATTGATTCCCTTATACACTTAAGTGCCGATGACAACAATGTTTGTCATTGGATTTAAAAAAATGTTTTTACGGTCCTGGACCCCTGGGTAGGGGCTCCGCGACACATGCACCAGGGAGCGGCCCCGGGCAAGAAATAGATAATGTCCAAAAATTCCCAAAATATTCAAAAATCTCGGCACAGAAGTGGTTAAGATACATGTTGGACAACAGTTTACCTTGATAAGTGGGACTCTGAAGGGACAAAGAAATTTGTCCCACTTAACGAATGTCCCATTAACCGAATCTCCTTCGAAGTAGGACTTTGAAATAATTGTGTAAGAACTCCTACTTAAGGAGAGATTTTACGAACCCATCATCCATTAGACATGTACAATTACGATATAGTAGCAAAACAATAAAGCAAAGTGGATAAAAATGGTATCTTCGTATTAATGTTAAATTTGAAATGATAAGGTATGAAGATTGCAGACACTCTTCAATCAAAAGTTACTGAATTTGCATTTTACTGAAGTTTTTAATAGTAAAAAAATTCCCTTAAAGTTCACGAGACCGAGAAAATCAGTCCCACTTAGCGAAAGTCCCACTTATCCGGGGTCTCACTTATCGAGAATATACTGTAAGTTTAAATCAATGATCGCGCTCAACCGAACAACCGTCATTCAAACGACGGCGCCTTTTAAAGTAGAAACTAAGTAACTTCCTGGTTGTTTTAATGTATTGTAAATGAACATCCCGCCCTAGCTGCAGTTTTCCTACAGTTTTTCATGTCTCTTATTTAAACCTTTTTTGTCCAATTTTTTCTTTTGAATTCATCTTTCGACTCTCCACTGTGAATTGTTTACAGTTAGCGTTGTATGAATATGGCTTGTGAAAAACCCTTAAACTACGTTCCCATAAACCACGTTCATACAAGTGTCAGCTGAGATAAAATAAAGGAACACTTGTCTAAGTAAATGAAAGTAACAGATGCTATGATATCAGATTCAAAACTGACAAGTGATAGCAATAAAATTTCCCATGCAAAAAATTCGCTTCAGGCTATTTGTTGCCTAATTAAGGTTCTGATTTTCGCAATTTGTCACAAAAGTCTCTCTCTTTTAGACTAGCTAATAGCTAAGGAACTCTTTCAGGTGAAAACCATGAAATACAAACTTAGATCAAATACGTCATTTCATCTTCCCGAATGTAGAAGTATAAATTATGGAGCAAATACAATCTTTTTCAAAGGAGTTATAATTTGTAATAACCTTCCTCATGACGTAAAAAACACAAATGACATCTCTTTTGTAAAAAAGATTAAGAAATGGAAGCCAAAGTGCTCGTGCAAATCATGTTTATAGTATATTATATGCATGTTTGCATTTTCCTATTTTAATTTATAAAAATTTAATAACTTATTGAAATTAGAAGAAATTTTAAGTTGGATTTTATTAGTTTTTTATAGAAAACTATTGTAATTATATTTTCCAACTATAAATAAAGAATCAAATTAAATCAAAAAAAAGCGAATCTGTCTTTCTTAGCTATCCCGGTTTTATGTTTATCAGGAACCGGGGAATATCTGGTGTGATTCCAAATCAGAGGAAGAGACCGGAAACCTTTCATTTTTTCCTCCCCGACGGGTGAATCCCGATAGCAAGCGATGCGATCGCCGTATACAGCGGAAAGTACTATTCACAGACCAAACGAAATAAATAACTATTATTTAACTCGTCTATTCTTTTGATTATCTGTTACTAGTCTACTCTACTACCTTTTCTATTGTTGCTATCGCGAAAAATGTTTTAATTTTCCAGTTTTTCCTTGAACATGGAAAATCGATTCTTTGGAAATTCATCTTTCAGGCTTATTTTTTGAAAATCCAGTAACTTATACTGGCATAGAAATTTATGCATTTTTTCCCCACTCCTGATTACATCTTTCCAGAGATTATTATTAAGCGTGTTCAGCCTCTTTCTAAGCATTATTTTATCTTGATAATAAACTCCCTAATTTAATAATGCCATAATTTGCTCTTTATATTATAGCCAGTTGCCATGGGTTACTTTAACTGAAAGCGAGGCGGGATATGCTAAATTAATCTGGGGGAAGGTGTATTTTCATGAAGAAATAATATCATCGCTTCACGGTAATACCAGAGTCACAAGCATCTGTATCTAAACAGATTAACCACCACTTGACATTTTAAACTGTTTTATTGATTTTTTTATGTTAGCAATCCCATTAGTCACTCTCCTGAATCATTTTCCAATAAACTTTTTCGACCTTGAATTCCCATGATTTTAAATTCATTCATTTTGTCTTATATTTTCCCACCTATCCTTCACCTACCACTTCTTCGATAATCAAAGCTAAGACCATATGGGCATATTCTTATCCTTCCGATTCTTGCTGTTATAAATTCACGAAATCTGTCTTTGACTTGATAATTGATTTTGACTTGACGGAAA